>PVIH01009395.1:0-24301 GCA_004025045.1 Sigmodon hispidus | reverse complement strand
AACAGTGGTGCTTTGGAATCACTTCCTCTCCTTTCACTTTGAAGACTGGCAAATGCTACAGCACCTCTAAATAACATGACAAAATTTTTTCTAAACTACTCTGGGTCTGATAATTTTTGGGAAAAAATATAAGGACAATAAAATATTTAACATCTGTAATGCTTAGAAAATTTAGACTGAACAAAGTATCATCTAAATCTCAGACTTTTCATGCACAAAAATAACTTAAGATATTTGGTTATGTCTAAGAATTTGATTCTAGTACAAGTAGTAGTAATAAACTCTCCCTGTGCTTTGCCAAATGTAAATAAATGTGCTAAAACACAATAGATCTATGCACATCTAAAACACT
Source organism: Sigmodon hispidus (assembly GCA_004025045.1). NCBI lineage: Eukaryota > Metazoa > Chordata > Mammalia > Rodentia > Cricetidae > Sigmodon > Sigmodon hispidus. The sequence goes on along the minus strand of PVIH01009395.1, from coordinate 23,949 downwards.
GCATTAGATCTTTCAACTTATCACTACATGGCTTTAGATGCAACATCTGGTTCTTTTAAAAAAAAAACACTATTTTGGTTAAGGATTTTATATATATGAAATAGAACATGACTCCTTTGGGGACTTTTGAAATTAGCAGAATTTTTTAGGAAGTACTTCAGGAAGATGATAGGTCAGATGCTGTCTCCTGTGATGTAGTGAGTGATATGTGTGGCCCCTTAGACTCAGCTCTGCCACCCTCGGAGATGCAGCCTTGGTTCTCCAGAATGACACAGACCTTCCTTAATTATTTTTAATTATAAAATATTAATACAAAATTAAACAAAGTGCTCTGGAGAGTAAAATTTCTCCCTTAAGATATTAAAACCATGCCTCAACTCTAGGTACTTTGAAGAAGGCCATTTTCATCTTAAATTTCCAAGCATCAGCAAACACTAACAAGTGAACATCTCAACCTTGTTATTTTTATGATTTTAAGAATCACCTATGCCAACATTTTAAGGTAGAAGTATTCTTTAAATGTACACATATGCCTAAAATGATTACTTGTTAAAAATGAAAAGTGTAAGCAAGAACTTTTATAAGTAACCCTATTTGTATGACTATTTTGTACTCACTGGAACAGCAGCCATAAGAGTGGGTTTCAGAACAGTGCAATCACCCTTGCTTCCCTTCTTGATTTTGCTGGACTACATTAATGAAAAAGCAAATATAATTGGGGAAACAGATGTTAGCAAAAATGGGGATGTGTGTGATTCAAGTATTAATAACAAAAACAGAATTTACACACAGGATTTAATCTTCTATTACAGCATCTACTGCAAGCCCAAAGAGTATGTGATTTTCCTATTTCTAGCACAACACAGCCTTCCACAGAAGAGAAACTGATCCAGGATAACAATAGAATTGGGCATTTTGGTGGACTAAAAATTTGTATTAATAATGTGCCAAATATAACAGACTGCACTTTCATTAAATGTTCATTTTGTTTTACAAGGCCCCATTAAAACAGACTTAACACTAAAACAAAATTGAAGGCTTTTTTCTTCCCCCTCCCCCACCCCCACCCCTGCATTATAGGGCTTCCTTGTGTAGCCCTGTCATAATGTGTAAATAACATTTACTAATGCAATCTTATCAACCACACTGTGAAAGTAGTAGATGTAATTTTCCTTAAGTATCAATAACTTTTGAAAGTTTTAGGTGGAAAGTGTGAACTATGACATATACACTAAAGCACACACACACACACACACACACACACTTTATCATGTACTATAGAAATTTCAACTGACAAGCTTGGAGCACAGGAGCTATTACATGCATCTAGAATCTTCTAAAATAGTGAGATTTTACAGTGCTAATTAAAGACTATTATTTTCAAATTATAAAACTGTTAGGTCATGTGTAATTATAAAGAAATACACTCTTAAAACTGTCTCATGTATTTAAAAAGATTTTTGGATTTTCCTTTAGCCTCTTAATATAATTTTCAGAAAAATCTCTCACCCTAATTTCCCATATTTTAGATCTATTTTTGCACAGTTTCTTCATTTTAATACTATTCTATGAAAAGTCAACAGCATTCTTTCTCGACAGCTAGGGAGGGTAGCAGTGTTTAGCATCACATGAAAATGCTTTTCAAAATATACTTTGATTTTTCTGACTGGGCATAAGTTATCTCGAAGCAAATGTTTAAATCAGTTATTTTGATGGAATTTATCTGTAACTTGAGGAAGTCACTTGCTTTGACTGTGCATTTGCCTTGGCATTGGTTAGAGCAGAGAGCACTTCATTCACAAGGGCTCCGTGATTCTCACACATAGAAGGAGCCTCAACAAAATCTGTGAGAAAGGAAAAACAGAGTGTTTGGGCCCTGGAACACAAGGGAAGAGACACATCTGCTACCAATGATCAGGGAATTATTCAAGGCTTATTACCTGCTGTGCACAGTACTACAGCTACGAAGAATAGGGGAGACTTATAAAAATGTTTTCCTGTCCTGAAATTGCTTCCAATTTTGTTGAGAATGGAGGAATGACTACAGGATGATCCCAGCAGCTCTAAAAGATAGCAAGACCATTCATGCCCCAGAATGCAGTAATACCTACTGATTTTGAGGAAATGGCTCCATATGAAATTCTAAAATGGCAGTGAATGTCCCAAGACAAGAGTGGCCCAGATCAATACACAAAAACTGGTCTCTATCTATCTATCAGAGTGTATTTGTGCCCATTTTCTCCTACTACCCAAATCATCTTTTTCTTCTGAATATATGACGGGCCTTAACCCCAGAGTTTAAAGTTTTCATTAGCATAAGAGCAATAGATAAAATCAGAGACAAATTGTAAAGATGGAAAAATATGTTTTCCATCTTTGACAAAAACCATGAAGACAAAAAAGTAAGCAATACATTCAGACAGACACAGGGATACAAATACTAGCTAAGGGAGCAAAAGGACATAGCGGGCATGTGACAAATGAACTCCCTGTCCTCCTAATTGCAAAATCTTTGTCTTTTCTGATAATCAAAGCACTGAAACTGGAACCAGGATGAAATGAAACCTCTGCCCATGGAAATGCCAAAGAGTGATTAAAAAGTTTAACACCCAAGGATGCCAAAGATCTGGAGAAATAAAGATATTTGTTCATAGATAATGAAAGGAAGTAGGGCCTATATATTAAGAGCCTTAACATATATGCAAGAATCTTTGACCCGGAGACTCATTTAGGACATTTTCCAAGGAAAGAGTTAAATACAAAGGCTTCACAGATGAAGATGTTAATGGAGTTGTTAAAATTTAAAGTCTTGGGAATAGCATAAAGATCCAATAACAAGATTGATCACCATAAAGTTCAAAATTTTAAAATGATATTGAGCAACAAGCAAATATCTCCTGTACATCAGTACCCAGTAGAGATGATAAAACAGTGTATGAAATGCATTTCAAATTTTAGAAGAAATGTGAAGGAGAAGGCTAAAATGGGTATATCATCATGGAATCAATAATAACTATCTGAGTGTTTAATCTTACTTATAATTGCCAAAAATAAACATGTACCATGTCTGTTACATAACGAAATGTATTTGTAAAGCAATGCTGCAAAGAATATCTGGAGATGAAGTTGTTTGTATGTGTTCAAAACTTTTGTCAGGCCATGAAATTGCTGGCTTTCATTCATACTTAAAACAGTTTGTGATGACATTGTCTTCACTGCAGCTTCAGACAGAGGGAAGATTTAATAGTATTGTTTTTTAAAAGCCACATTTTGGAGTTTTCTTTTAAAATGTTACATTTGTAATCATTTTGTCAAAATGAAAGCAGCTTAATCTTCAAAACTACAATGAGCTGAATAAAGGGACGGTATTTACACTAAAAAAAAAAAAAAAGAAAAAAAGAAAAAGAAAGAAAACTAGGTCTAAAACCTGTCTCTTCCCGAGAACTAGTTAATGGTTTGTCAACGGTTCAGTGAATATACTTTCTAGTATAAATTCTCCGAGCAAAGAAAGATGAAAGCAATAAAATAATTTTAAAATACAAGCCTAATTCAATGCTAGTACCATGTTATTTATGGAAAGCTATGCTTGATCCTACAGGGACCTTTGTACTGTAAATCATGAGCAAAGAGAAAGTTTCTCACCTGGTCAGATAATGTAAGTGGAGAAGAATATCCAATTCTACAGCCATAGGTAAAGCAAGATATCTCTGCTGTCAATTCCAGAACATGAGCCAAAGGTAAGTAACCAATATATGTGTCCTTTGGTCTAAAACAAAAGAAACATAATAACCACATTGAAAAGACACTTCACATTCCTAACTTAATTATGAACTCTGTATTTCTAATAAAGTTGAGTGGTTCTCTCTTACCCTAGGCCAGGTATTCTTTCACACTGGCCTGTCATCCCAGCTATCAAATTGCGATGATGCATCATCACTCCCTTGGGCCGGCCAGTAGAACCACTGGTATACATGACAATGGCCATGTCTGAAGGAGTTGGTCTATTTGGAGGAATGCTCACTAAATAAATGAGAAAGCACATTTTCTTTAGTTCAAACAAAGGGTAATTTACTTGACAATCAGATATTTTCATTTTACATAATGATACAAATTTCAAAATTAGCTGTGTAAATAAACAGAATGGTTGTCAAATTCTGCTTCACTGAAATAAAAATCTCAAACTCAATCTGGTCTGGTTTTGGGATGTTCATCCATGCCCCATTTGACCAAGCTTCTTCACAGTGTTATGTACAGAATTAGGAAGGATTATTTCTAAGGATTTCAAAAGATAGCATCCTGTGTAGATTCCTTAGCTCCAAAGAATGGCTCAGGTCCTGGCATGGTGGTACACGTCTTTAATCCCAGCACTCAGGAGGCAGAGGCATAAGATCTCTTGAGTTTGGGCCAGTCTAGTCTACAGAGCAAGTTCCAGAACAGCCCAAAGCTACACACACACACACACACACACACAAACACATACACACACACACACAAAATGGGAAAAGGGGAGAGCAAGGTATACCACTGAAATGGCCAAAGTAACAGGCTATAGTATATGCTCCTTCAGAATGTTCATGGTCATTGGCAGGTTCCAAGAAAAAAGGGACTCACCTGAGGATCAACTTAAGCAGTAATACATTGTTATTTGCTGGTACATTATATTATTCTCACACCAAGCAAATAATATGACATTTCTCATCTGTCTATTTTTGAATAAGTATGCAAAATGTATCCTCATGATAATACTTTGCCTACTTTTGCAAAGTATCACAAAGTACAGCATATATAACTCTACATATACTATCATGATGACTCTTTACTCACATACACTAGTATCACAAAAATGTAAGTCCTATCTATCCTGGAGACAAATGGATATCAGTGATTCATGTCAACTCTTAATCAAAACTGTGAAAACTGATAAAATGTATTCTAAACTTTTGTGTCATGCTATGGTGAATCATTAGAACAGGCAGGAGCAGACCCTGCTGATCACAACTCCCCAGTCAAGCATGCACCAATTTCGCAGTATCAATCTGGTGAAAACAGACAGTCCTCCATGGGTCTCTTATATTTCTGTGCATCAAGCCAGTAGAGGCACTGATTTGCTCTGGATTGTCTTTTCAAAAGATGCATACTCTTTCAGAGTGAATAACAGGTCCACTTACTGACCAGAACAGAATTAAAATATTTACCTCCTGGGTTTCTTTTCTATGATACAAATTCATATTCTGGCTATTGTTTTGGGGAAAAAATACTGCCTCATCTCTAACCTAAAGATTGCTTGCTGTCTTCAAGAAATTCAGCCAAGACTGTCTTCTTCAGGAGAAAGGAAAAAAATTCAGTCATATACAGCCTTGATCACTTTTAAGATTAAACAGCTTCAGCATTTTTATTAATGTCACTTCTTTTATTAATCTGCTAAAATAACAAACCTGACTATAAGAGAAAATTAACTTTAACTGATTCACTTACAGTTTTCTGGCTTGGATCCCAACTCTTCCACGGATTGCATGCTGTGAATTTCAAACCCTTCGGGGTACTCTGCTTTATTGATAGTCTTATTATCCACATAAATGATATGTTTAACACAACTGATATCTAATAATGCTGCCTGTTGAACAAAAATAAAAGCCAGCTATTCAATTTGGCATACTATCAAGATTAAAATTAACTGATAGACTGAAAAATGTTTACTAAGTAAATTTCACTGTACTAATTATAGACAAATTTGGAGTGTGCTAACTAATATTGTAATCATATTAAATAAACCACCTAAATATTTAGGATTAAAAGTACTAAAACCAAAACACTTAAAAACAAGAGCAACTACATTAAGATGCTAAGAGACAGGCAATATAAAAATATGTTAAACTAGATAAAAATTTTAAGTGGAGCAGGAAAGGAGTACAGGTATATTTTTCTTTTAACTAGTGTATTTTCTTTTTGTTTCTTATCATTCTGATCATATGCGTGTCTCTTAACATCTTAATGTAAACTTGTCACAAAATACACTTTTGTAAGGCCCATGGTAACCACAAAACAAAAACCAATGATAGGCAAACAAAAATAAAAGCAAGTGTCCAAAGTATTTTATTAGAGTAAATCACTTAACCACACACAGGACTCTAAGGGAAGGAGATAGACCTCATCAAAACTAGAAAACAAGTCACAGAATGGTTGTTGTTACATACCTTCTGATAGTTCATTGGAATGTACATGGAGTTATAAAATCAGAATGACTAAATAAATGGAGTATGATTAAGTAGCTGGCCAGTGGTAATGCATGATTAATCTGAGCACTCGGGAAACAGAGGCAGGAGAATTTTTGTGATTTCATGGACAGCTTGATTTACAGAGCTAGTTCCAAGACAACCAAAGCTATCTTGAAAAAACAAATTTTTAAAAATGATTACCTAACTATATGGTGTACATTTCTAAGGACATGCTTATACTAAATATTAGGTAAAATAGACTTTAAATCAAAATCAGTAAAAAGAAGCAAGGAAGGTCATTTGTTATAAGATGATAAAAAGATCAAGGTCAGCAGCAATGACTTGGTGGGTAAAGGTGCTTGCCTTCTAGGCTGGTGACCTGAGTTAGATCTCCAGATCCTACAAAGTGGAAGGAAAGAACCAGTTCCCTCAAATTGTTCTCTGACTTCTGCATATACATGGTGGCAAGTGTGTTCAAAAACTCTGCAACAAGTCAAAGAACCCAAGTGATAAAAAGATCTACATAAATGGTTCTCAACAAATACATGAAAAAATATTCAACATCACTAATCACAGAAATACAAGTCAAAACCTCATGAAATTTCACCCATCTCCCAAGAGAATGACTATAATGAAAAAGGCATAAGTGTGTGGAGAATAGGGTATCCTTGTACCACTGTTGATAAACATCTATATCAATAAAGTCATTATAAAAAAAGTACAGAAGGTCCTCCAAACCTTAAAATAAAATTACTATACAATCACAACAATTTTACTATCAGAAATCCTGGAGAAATAAAATCAGTATGTCAATGACATACTCTCATGTTCAATACCTTGATATTCACAATAGTCAAGGAATGGATATATAGCCTATCAACTGATGAACAGATAAAGATAACATGTTACTTATATACATTTGAGTACCATTCAGCCATAAAAAGAATGAGAGCATATCATTTGCAACAACTTAGTTGCAGCTAAAGATCATTACTGTAAAGTGAAATAATCCAGACACAGAAAGCTAAGTAGCATATAATTGCATTCATGTGAAACCTAAGTAAGCCTTATCAAATAGAAGTTAAGGATAGAATTGTAGCTACCAGAGACTGGGCAGAACAGGAGTGGTAGAAAAGTTGATTAATAAATACTAAATTACAGCTGGATATGGAGCAAGAAGATACGGTGTTACAGCTATGTTATAGCAGGATGGCTATACTGATAAGTCACCATATATTTCGAAAAAAACCTTAAAGTATATTCAATGTTTTCATCATAAAAAATGATGAAAAATGTTTATGGAAACATGTCTTGAGTTAATTTGATCATTACACAGTGCAAATATATATTGAAATATTACATGGTACCACATATATATACACATAACATGTTTTTACACAGTGGTTAAAATTTAAATAGAAATTTTAAATAATTAAACTTTGTACTTGCCTTCAATTTGCTTTCCAGAAGTTCAACACTAGTAATCAGATAGGAAGCCTCAGATTCATTTAATCCATGAACAACAGCATCTTTGCCAAGTGTGGCATATAAAGTCACAACTATATAATAAAAAGTAAACATGAAAATTTTATACTTAACACTTTTGAGGATGGTATGTTATTTAAGCCAGGCCTTACACACAGCAACACTACAGACACAAAAATATGTTATGATTTGATTTGATTTGATAGTCTCCAGGTACCTCAAACTTAGTCTTACAAATTCCCAGGCATCAAACTGAGATACTTAAGGTCAATGGGTCCCAGGATAAGTCAGGTCAGAGGGCAACCCAGCAATGACTTCCCTTGCATTGGTCATTGCCCAAAAGAATGGATAAGCCAATTTTCAAAAATTTTCAAGATCTCAAGCCAGAAGATCTGCACAAATAATGTCCTTACTCTATTTCCTAAAAGAACCAAATCCTTAGGGTACAATAAGACATTTTATGAACTCAATTTTTAAAAATTAGTTCGAGGTTGTAGAAGTACTGTGGGACTATGTGTCCATAAATGTAAATATGTCACTCCTATTGGTTTAATAAAATGCTGATTGGTCAGAAGGCAATCAGAAAGTATGGGTGGGATTACCAGACTAAGAAAACTCTGAGAAGAGGAAGAGGAAAAGGAAGAGGAGAGACAGATGCCTGAAGACAACAGAGGAAAAAAGACGAGAATGCTGCTCTGAGAAAAGGTACTAAGCCACATGGCTAAACAAAATAAAAAATATGGGGTAGTTTAAGATTAAGAGTTAGCAAGTAATAAGCCTGAGGCATAGGTCAAACAGCTTGTACTTGTGTGATTATTTGGGGCTGCAGGTTCATACTTCTTACTACATAGAGATTCAGTGACTGAAAGACTCACTGCTCTTGCAGAGACTAAAGTTTTGGTTCCCAGCATCCACAAGACTGCTTACACCCATGAGTAAATCAGTTCCAGGCCTCCGGGCATCAAGTACCACCACAGTGCATTTATATAAATGCAGGCATGTACTCATACACACAAAAATTAAATAAAAAAAGATTGCTTATACAATGGAAAAGAAAAATGCTTCACAACCAGAAACATCCAGTTTTACTCATTTCTGCTCTCTAGTGACACTCTAGTTGGCGCATTACTTTGTATGCAAAATGAAAGAAATCAAACAAGAGGGTTCAACGTGCAAGAATGAACTAAAAATTTGTAAGCAATCACTTTTGTTGTAGTCTCCAACACCATTCCTTTAACCTCTAAATTTTTAGGTTAGAATTCATTTCTAGTTAAAAAATGAAGTTCTGGGGGCTGGAGAGATGGCTCAGCGGTTAAGAGCACCGTCTACTCTTCCAGAGGACCTGGGTTCGATTCCCAGCACCCACATGGCAGCTAACAACTGTCTGTAGTTCCAGTTCCAGGCAAACACCAAGGCAAATAAATAAATAAATAAAATGAAGTTCTGAATTATTCATAGTTATGGCTCAGCTCCCAAACTAACTCTTAGAAGTTGATATCCTTAATAGGAGCAATTGAATCATTTCTAATTTATTTATTTATTTCTAATTTATTAATTTATCTGTGTGTGTGTGTGAGAGAGACAGAGACAGAGAGAGACACACACAGAGAGAGACAGAAATTGTTTTTTTCAGAGCTGAGGAACAAATCCATGATCTCAAGTATGCTATAAAAATGCTTCACCATACCTATCAGCCCAGTTTGAGAGCAGAAGCATCTCAGAACATGCATCCCATGTAAGCCAAGTCCTTCCTCTCCTCCGTAAAAAGCACAAGACACTTACGGGGAAAGTTGTACTTGAAGCAGGTCTGTGCTGCAATCATCCACTCTGCTCTGGTCTCACAAAAAATGGCAATGGTATTCTTTGGTTTCAGGCCCAATGCAGTGAGTCCACTTCCGAAGTTATTCACTCTGCGGTTCACTTCGAGATAGTTTATCCATTTATAATTCCCAAGAATTAACTATTAAAAGTGAGACATTTCCCGCTGTCAGAATGTTTATCCAAATAAGCAATTAAAATATTATTCAAAAACCCACTACATGAATGCTCAGAAACTATGAGACCTCTGAGAATTCATTACCAAGCAGCATTGACATACAATGACAGCATTCTTAAAGTGCACTTGATATGACAAAGGAAACTGTACCTCTGTCATTAAAACAAATTTTAAAAGACACAAATGTCTTACCTTCTTAAAAACCTTTCCATTGGGCTGCATTTCATTTTCTTCGCTTAGGATTTCCCTGGTTCCAAGGCTGTCCTTCTTTCCAAACTTGGCTACAGCATGGTCAAATAATTTATCCAGAGTATCTGCTCCAGGGATGTCTATGACAGCTAGTGAGTCGAAGTGTGTGACAGAGCGATATGGACTTCCAGGTTTGTCTGAAGTGGGCTTAGCTTTTATTCTCTTTGCCATAGCGTTTTTCTTCTTGGCATTGGTAAGAAAATACCATGGAATAAATATAAGGGCACTGTATATTGTTATTAACAAGTGGACAGGCAGCAATATAATGGTGAGCACATTTAGCTTAAGTTTCATAGTGGAAAGGCTTCTAATATGGCGCTTATTTGGTGTTATTCTTTGGCTTTAAAGCCTTAGGTTTCTGGAGAAGGCAATAATGGAAGCAGCAGGAAGAGTAGCAGTATAGCCAAGGTAGTTCAATTTTAGTGATACAGATAAAAGTTAGTAATCTTTGGAAGCCGACAATAAAGTACACCTGTAGGTAAAGACAATGAACCAGGCAGAGAATAGGAAAAAAAAAAAAAACAAAAACAAAAGAATATTAGCAAGTTGATAGCACAATTAATTTAAATATTCAGACCTTTATTAGTTTATATAATTGATTTGATATGGAAAGATGAAGCAACTGGCATGAAATGCTGGCATTTTCAAGTTTAGTCATTATTGACATAAACATTTAGTGCAGGAACTTCTGCATTTCAATTTTTTCTGCGTTGAGTTACAAGAGTATGATTTTCTCCTTTAAATCAGGCACATAACTCTCATCAATGCATGACGATTCAAAGAATACCCAAAAGATATTATCCTTTCTTCTTTATTAAGGTAAAATTCTCAGATCATGCTGATCACTATCTTCCCCAAATGGGGAACAATTATAGAGTTCTTTCTCAGTCACCATACTGTGCTCAAAACTGTACCAGTTGACAGGGAGGTGTATAGGTCTGAAAGTGTTGAGTCCTAGCTTTGGCCTATTATGAGCTAATCTCCTCATATACGCATTCAGCATAGAGGATAAACTGATCCAGTATTTTTTTAAACTGACATGAGGTGTGGGATCAGGGGGAACAGCTAAACTTTTTTTTTTTTTTAATAAAAACTCACATGGACTGCCCATATACCACCCTGGAGTTATCCTAGGTGAAACAGAGGTTTAGAATGTCCTATGACCTATCTCAGAAGTCCCTAGGATTTCACTCCCAAAGCACTTCCAATGAAAAATACTGGCTCAATACTCAACTACACTACAGGGTGCAACACAAATTACTGACGTAAGAGAGTTCAGAAAAAATATAAAATGGCCAAGAGAATTTAAGGGATGGGTGATGGCTAGATATAAGCTGGACTTTACTATGGCAAATGAACAAGAAGCAATCACTGGGTTTCCATATGTGCCTCTGCCACTACCTGATTATGTAACCTTGAACAAATTTTTTGTGATCAGACTAAATCAGCAGGCCTTAATTTCCTGTGATTGAAAATCCAGTGAAGTGTACTTATCACAAATTTACGGTGTGTGTGTGTGTGTGTGTGTGTGTGTGTGTGTGTGTGTGTGTGTATGATTTCAAGAGATTCCTAAAAACATTTCATGAACTCAAATAGAAGACATCAAGTTTTACCTAATATTTTAAGCCTACGTGATTTATTTGGGACTTTTCAAGTTTAAATTCTGATTTACACCAAACCTAGGATTGCTTTCTTGGTTTCTCTGATGTCTGGCTGTTACAGAGCTGAGCCTTCAAACACCCAAGATACTCTTCCATCAGAGATGTCTTAACTGCCTAATTCTTCAATAATCTTTCCTTCAGATACTTTCCTACACTACTTAGAATATCTACCTTCACTCTGCTACTTGAGTACATCATCATCTCCACACATCTGGGCAGCTAACTTCAAAGCCCAGACTATAAGTTCTAAACCAATGCTTTTTTTTTTTTTTGAGACAGGGTCTCACTGTGTATTGCTGGCTAGCCAAGAACTCACTACATAGACCAGGCTAGCTAGCTTTAAACTCATAGAAATCCATCTGCCTCTGAGTCTCAAGTGCAGGGACTACAGATATGTGCCATCAGCCTGGCTTCAACATTTCTTTCTTGTAACAAAGGTGTTTTGTTTCTCCTTGATAAGCCTTAAAAGACAGTCATAGACAAGCTACCCATATGCATAATTTTAAAAAAATAAGTTCTTAATGGATGTATAAAGTACAAGAGAAATATTTTGAAAAAATATTTGAGTATATACATTTTCAGAGACAATAGTTGAAGACAAAAAAAGCATGTCTTCAAATTTATACACTGTCCCTAAGGGACAATAACATCCCATTCTCAAATAAAAAATTGTCAAACTTAGGGCAGCAAATACAAATAAATAGAAAGTGGCCCCTGAGACACTTCTTATTTATCTGGCTATAAATTGATTGTATGTTTTTAACCATTTATAATAATAATAATTATATACATAATGTCTTATACATACTGGCTTTAAGTCTTGGTAGAAGGGAAATGCCTTCTATATAATCAGTACTTAGTACAATGATACAAATAAAGACTCCGTTCTTGTACTAGGGAGAAATGAACTGTTACCTACAACCTCTGATATCTCTCTCTGAGATATGGGCCCGCTTGACTAAGCTAGGCGATCTCAGGTATAGCCTCAGTCTCTACTATCAAGTGTGACTGTGAACAAGTAAGTAGTACAGTGATACAGATAAAGACTCTGTTCTTGTACTAGGGAGAAATGAACTGTTACCTACAACCTCTGATATCTCTGAGAATGGGCCTGCTTGACTAAGCTAGGCGATCTCAGCTATAGCCTCAGTTTCTACTATCAAGTGTGACTGTGAACAAGTAAGTCTGAAATGCTGTGTGGCAGCAGCACTGTCTGTACAAGAGGAATACTACCTGAATTACTGATGTAGAGCTTTCTGTTGTCCTTCCTTAAATCCAGGAGTAATCAGAATTGGCCTCTCTGCCCTACTCTCAGCACTCATTGCTCACTCACGTCCCTTTGCTGACTCAGCTAAATCACAGGCTAATTTTCACCTGTGCACACACAGCTTAATCTGCTGAATGTTTCACTTGATGATACATAGAAACTATACGAGTGTACCCACTAAATTGGCTGCCTTATCTTCAGACCACCATTTACTCCTCTACATCCTGAGTATCACTTGCCGTCCTGAATTACTAGCTATGAACTAACCTCTGTGTGTCTATGGCCATATGCTTATCTCTCTTCTATGAGTGAATGAACTGTCCCTTTATCTGGACATCATGCCTTTGTCTGCAAATGGACACCATGCTAGTGTTCTGCCCATTGTTGCTATTCTGCAGCTCCACTGAATCATTCCCATCAGCACTTCTAACCCCCTAGCATGTATTCATCTTAAAAAACTTTCTTTTGTACCTAACTCTCAGCTACACCCCATTTCTTCTCTTTCAAAAGAACTGTCTGTGTGCTCTGTCAACCAGTTTCCTTATTTCTTCTCCTATCCCTGGCCCCTCAGTATTACAGTGTTTGATCCTCTAATTGCTTCTCCATCTACACTTATACCTATACCAATCTCATTTAGTCTCCTGGACTGAAATACCACAGATGGTGATGATTTCCAATAAGCCTGAGAGTCTCCCTTAAACTACAAATTTGTATAATCAAAGGTTCCCTCAATGGTTATATGTAGAAGTCAGTTAAGTACCTGAATTGTACATGTTCAAAGCACAGCCACTGATCCTTCTAGAACGGTGTTTTACCCGGGGAATTTATATATCTTTTAGTATCCTCCCTGCCCCTGAGTTTACCTTCTACTGCGTCCTTTCCTGGCACACTGCTCTAGTCCCATGTGTTCATAACAGGTTGGAGCCATACTATGTTGTGACTCAGGGATTTGCAGGTATTATTCTTCCTGCCTGAATTATTCTAAGATACCCATGGATGTTAGTTTTGCCTACTTTCTATATTTAATCAAGGAAAATCATCTTCCCAAGAAAATTTTCTCTAGCCACCCTATTTAAAAACTACTCTTGCAACATCTTTATTTTTCTCCTTAACACCTTTCACTAATATCCCATTGGGTCCACTTATTCATGTTTATTGTCTATGTCTCAATTAAAATAGAAGTTTCATGAGGCAGTTTGCTGACAAAATCTTACAAACCATCTGACCTCTACGTGTCAGATGTTCAATAAATGTATAAGAACATTTATTCAATAAAAACATACATGCAACTGGTCAGAACTAGAAACTGAAAGTATATACAAACAAAATAATCTGAATATACTTTAGTTAAGTGTTAAAGTTTTAAGAAACACAATGTTTTTAAAGTCTTTGAATGAAAATGAACTTGAAAAGTTATTGTTTAATGGAAAATATAAACCAGAAAAGACTGCCCACTACAGACGATAAAGATTGGTGTTATAAGAGCAAGAAGGTTCCACATTTTGCATTTTGTGGTTTAATTTTTATTAATGCCCTTTATGAAGGTATTCTGGCATTTCCTGTATCAAAAGTATACTGCACCCCCATGTTATTAGGGTAAAAAGTGAATTGTGTTTTGTTGACTCCTGCTTCAGGATAGAAACCTTTGCTATTCCAGGTGGGGATCATGTTCATAAATAATTATTGAGCACTTACTGTCGGAAAGTCTTAGGAATATATTTTCATTGAACTACTGAGTGAACTGTTTAAAGTGATATTGTTACAGATATAGGGAACCCAGGGATGGTACAGAGTTGACCAAAGTTAGCACCATAGAGGAGCAGAGGAGCGGTTAGACTCGGGTTATTAACTGTCAAGTCTGTATCTCTACCATCTGCTCACAATGAAACTCTAAGTAGGTAAGAGTGACAAGCCTTACATAGGAAGAAATACTAGCACTGACTTTGAGCACTGACTTGTCCTTCCTCCAAAAGCCCTGTACAAGGCACAAAGCCCTTTAGGTGTCTAGAAAATTCTAGAAGATTTAGTGAAGAATCAGATACAATTTGATTTACTTTTGTTCTGATATCAAATTTAGTTAAGTATTTCATTCCAGTTACTTCAAATGCCCCAAGACAGGTTAAAAACACAAAAAAGCATTAGCGATACATTCAGCTCCAGGGCCCAAAGTAAACATTACATACTGATTAAGGTCTCAATTTAAAAGAAACTTCTCCACCAGAAGCATGTGACACAACCAATTTAAGATGATTAATGCCAAGGTATTTTTTTTTTTTTACAAAAGTTTTAGAAATGAACAAAACCAAGCAAGGATCAATGCAGCATCTGGCAGCATAGTAAACTAGCAACTGGATTTTATACTAAGACACTGGTTCTCAACCTGTGATTCAAGGCCCCACAGCAGTGGCATATCACAAATTTACATTACAATTCATAACAGTAGCAAAATTACAGTTAGGAAGCAACAACAAAATGATTTTATGGTTGGGGTCACCACAACAAGAGGAACTATATTAAAAGGTCACAGCATTAGGAAGGTTGAGAACCAGTGTTCTAGGGTTTTAAAAAATCAATTTGAAAATCAACATTCAACTCTACAAATATCCTTTTTAGTCACATTTTCAAGTCACATATTATTTACAAGTAAATTAAACATCAACTAAAGATAATTTGTCCACAATTATATCTCCCAAATATTGAATCACAAAATTATAAAATTTCAGATTAAACAGATAAGAATACTTGCTATACTTTAAAAGATCCTATTTCTAAATAGATGTTGCATCACCAAGACTTTTATAAAAGGGTAGAGTACTTTGTAAAAAAAATTATTTCACATACTATTATAGACACTCTGAATTTGAAACATGAAAATGCTAAGTTACAAAATGGATACCCCCAGTTGGTAAATAAAATCAAACTTTAAGGAGATACATTACAATCTAATTTGCTTGACAGCTTAACTTTAAATTTTACAAAATGTTAGCATTTTAAGACAATAAGTGAGCTAAGATTAGCCAGCAAGATCTCTTGCTATCAGATAATCTATAGCACCAAGTCTTTCCATAAAAAATATATATCAGGTTCCCTAGGTCAGTCTCAAACTGAATTGTTAGACTAAAAAACAATGGTCATTTTAACCAATACCAAATGATTTGTATTATCAAACATAAAACTCAGTTATTAAAACTGAAAAAAGAATGTGTGTGTATGCATGTCTGTGTGTGCTTGCACATACATGTATCTGTGTGTATAAAGCACAGACATGCCCCCCACACTTCCCTTCGACAACATATACATATAACTAGTTACTATTTTGCTTTAAAGTACTTCATGATTACAACCAGTCTTTGAGTGTGTCTCTCACAAGATTAGTTAACCCTGTGTATTTCATCACCTGGAGCAGCATTAACTCCTGGAGTCGCCATCCAGCCAGTTTCTTCCCAGCTTTTCCCAGCAAAGAAATCACCCCAGCAGCCATGGCGAAGGTACTCGCTTATGCTCTAGTGAGAGCTCCCTACCTCCCATAAAGCTTTAAAAAGATCCCCAGCATGCAACACATGTTTAATCTAGGTCATAGTTTAGTATAATTGGGATTCTATCTCTGTATGTTGAAATATGGAGATTTGGGAGCCAATGTTACTGCCTACACACTTCACATCTACACTCTGTAGGACTAGATGTCTAGTATTCATTCTAATAATAAGAGACACAATTGATTTTTAAGTATGTATTTTTCAGTTCCAAAATCCAAATTTTAAGAAATTTAGAAGGTAGCACCACCTACTGGCAAAGAATGATATTACAATCAAAGTTTATGAAAAATTGTGAAAAGAGGGGAAAAAAAGTCTTTGAAGTTAAGTATTTGAAAAAATTCTAGAAATAGTTTAAGACTGTAAAAGCAAAGCAAGCAGCACAAAGATGTTGTCAAAGTTCTGCAATGGCATCTAAGGAGTAACTTCTACAGGTTCCTGTACACAAAGCCTTGCTGCCAAAAGAAATGACCTATTGTGTAGACTTTCTGTCCATAAAGCCTGTGGTTCACTAGAAGTGTTTTCTCTGTTGGATCATATTAGTTTTGATTTTAACATACATTAACCAAAAGTAACATCCACAAAACCGAATTTAAAGTTGTTACAGTGACTACGTTTTTATTAAATAAGAAATACACACTGTAAACTATACATCTATCTCCTGTCACCTTACATATTTATTATAATAAAGTTTTGTTGTCAATCATTGAGTGTAGGTTAAAAAAATCTCTGCAGTCAGTAAGTAATATTTCCCACACAAAGGAATACCTTTGTGTTACAGGTAGAATTTTGCAACAATGTATCTAAAACACACACATACACACCTCACCACCACCACCTGCCCTCCCTATGTGATAGAGGTGGAGGCAGTTCAAAACGCTGGTTCTTAGCCAATGTTGTTGTACTGCTAAAAATTACGCAACATAGTCTTAGACTATTTCTTATAAAGAAGCCAAGTAAGTCTCTTTAGTTCATCTGCCTCGTGATCCTGATGTATATTGCTAT
Organism: Sigmodon hispidus; assembly: GCA_004025045.1. NCBI lineage: Eukaryota > Metazoa > Chordata > Mammalia > Rodentia > Cricetidae > Sigmodon > Sigmodon hispidus. Next base: position 6,538 of record PVIH01009395.1, on the reverse strand, counting down.
CAGGTTGTTGTTTTTTAAAAGAACACTTTGATCTTTAATGTTACATATATCTTACTCATAAAGACCAAAGAAAATTGCTGGGTGGTGGTGATGCATAATACCTTTGATCACTCAGGAAAAGAGGCAAGCAGATCTCTTGAGAGTTCAAGGCCAGTCTGATCTACAGAGAGAATTCCAGGGGGACCAAGGTTACACATAGAAACCCTGTCTAAACAAAACAAAAACCCCACTGATATATATCTGCTCAAATCTTATAACCAATCAATGAGGGTTAAAGAGAAAAGGGCACATGGGAGAAATGCCCAAATGCCAATTTTACCTTTTTAGAAATGCTTTAACATTCAAAAAATAATGAGTTGTTGACTGAAAAAAATAGAAATCATAGAGAGTCAAATTTAAAAAAAAAACAACATGGAAAAGTATTCTTAATGTTAGCATTTCCATGTTATGGTCAGGAATTACACTGTTCTTTATTCTTAAATTCATATCACTTATCTGGCCCATGTTTCACCAAGGTGAGTGAAGCAAAGGCAATAAGAAAATTATTCTTATTTTGAAACTTATTCTGAGATAGCTAGAGCAAGGTTATGGCAACTAACGAGGAGCCTTCAAAGTGCCACAGGGCACCATCTGAAAACTCCTGAACGTGGTCAGGTGTTCTGCCAACTCACTGATAAAGTCTAGATGGGATTGGCCAAGATCAATTGCTGGAGGCCAGTTGCTATAAATGCATACTTGTGTGTAAGTGTACATGCATGAGAGAAGTTGTACTCTCTGGAGATGTAACTACAGGGGATTGATATCTTGACCCTCCTGATGGCAGCAGTCTATTTTCCAAAGGAAAAGCTAAGCTTACTGATATGCTACCTATTTCAATCATGCAGTAGCACAGAGCCTAAGACAACTGAATTGACAGATAGCTAATTGTGTCCTCATTTGATGCCAAGTTTACGATTCTCCTAATGAAAACTAATGAGTGGCCATCAATTTAAGCACATAAGAACATTAAGCCTTTTGAATTTTTTCATGCTTGGAAATCAGTCATCAGCATGGAAGAGCTACTCTGTCTTCTGTTTCAAGTTCATAACTTAATACAATGAAATCAATTCTTAAAAGACCAGAAATACTAGAGAGGCAACGCTGGGGCTGCTGAGCTGTCAAGTCTGAAATAAATGAGCCTGTCATTTCTCATCTGTAAAATTCAAACGTTGGATTCAGATTTCAACACATCAAAGACTAGCTTGGTTTTTAAACATAAGGGTAATGACACAGAGCTATTTTTTGCCAGGTGTCACCCATACCACTTACTGTCACTGTCATTTTATAAAGTGCATGCTTCTCTCTCCAAAATGAGACTGGCATATCCTTTACACTGAATATGGCTAGCATTCAAAAGAGAATACATGTCCTTTTTGTCATGCTTCAGATTGGACTAGTAAAATCTTCTCCACTACCTAGCACTGGCCTAAAAATCCATATTTGGGAACCACTGAACTGAATGACTTTCAAGTTGTAAGTCTCAAACATTATGACTTCAAATGCAATGTTGCATTTGTTTGGCGCCCCACATCATGGTCCAGAAATGAACATGTCAGTGAAAGACAATGCTGATATTTCAGTTTATGCACATCAGATACTTCCAGCAGTTTGAGAAATAGCCACTAAGGTACAATAAGCTTCAGTTTCTGAGATGAGCATAAGCTGGTACAATGAATCAGTGTTTGTGTGTTCCACTATCCAACCCATTGTACAGACCAAGGAAGCTATCCAGCCTGCTAAATATAGCTTGGACATCTCAGTACTCAAAACTGGAACTCTAAAATCTGTAACTCCATTTTGGAGCATGACTCAAAGAAAGGATTTAACTAGTCCTCCCTTTCTATAATTGAGTAACATATGGTTGAAATTCTAGAAGTTGCATAAACATGATTTCCCATTTTACTTTTCCAAATAGTGCCTTTTTTAATCCTACAATATTGATAAGGTTTCTCTTTTAATAGCCTCAAAACATGGGGACAATTATACATTAAGTCCTGAAGGACACATACTTACAGATTTCTTCTTTCCTTCTTAAGAAGAACAGGTATATCTCCCGTGACTTGATTCTGCAGTGAGAGACAACATTTATGAGTACTGTGACACGGGACATGAATCCTAGCCAAAGAAACCCAGGTGACAGCCCACATTTTCTGTGTACCTTAGCTCAGGAGAAGCCAGTTACCAAAGGCAAAATAAGAAACTACTGAGAGCCTGATTTGAAGTAGTATCATTAAAAATTCTGCTAAGTTAACTGAGCAGGACTGACTCAAAAACAGACAGCAGCCAAAATCCTGAGAAAATAACAAGAGACAGAAGCCATGTTCTTACTGGAACCATTAGTTTTTTGATATGATACTCTTAGTGTAAAGGAAAGAATGATTTTGATAGAAATGTGTAACCAACAGGTGGTCACTTTTGTTATATTTAATGGAACATTTTACCAACTTAAACGTAATATCTATGATACACTTCTGGGGAGGGAAGGCTAGAGCCAGACACAGGATGTGTCTCAGGCAAATGTCTGCCTATATTTTTTTCTCCAGTTGTTAACACGAGGTGGCAATTCATATACATATTAAAATACCAGTCCAAAGAGTTCACAAGGTAATTAATTGTTGTAGAAGAAAAACTTCAGTTTTGTGCACAAACCATACAATTCCCTCATAGGAAATTCTGGTAACTACAATATAATACTAAAAAAATAACCCAATCATAAAATAATTTAAACATTTGTAGGGTGCAGGAAGATGTAGGAGGAAGGGGCGTGTAGAAATACATTAAAAACTTTATTTTAGAAATTTTCAACAATAAATATTTGCAAATACTTAAGCCTAGATACACCATTAAAAATCTAGGAACAGGGCTGGAGAGATGGCTCAGAGGTTAAGAGCACTGACTGTTCTTCCAGAGGTCCTGAGTTCAATTCCCAGCAAAACCACATGGTGGCTCACAACCATCTATGATGAGGTCTGGTGCCCTCTTCTGTAAAACTGTATGCATAATAAATAAATAAATCAAAAAAAAAATTAAAAAAAAAATCTAGGAACAAAACAGATTAATGGAAATGAGTTGAGTTAAGATGAGACAGTTAGCTAGCAATAGGCCTCTGTCATAGGCCGAACAGCATGTAATTAATATAAGCTTCTGAGTGATTATGTGAGGCTAAGCAGCAGAAATTTCATTCTACAAGAGTATCCAGAACTAATTTTCAACTCTCCCATCCTCTCTCTCCAAAACAGCACCCCCTCAAGTCATTCTAGTCAAATAAATTGAGATATATTGTGATATAGAAAACCTATGCAGGTTTGATTTATGGGTGATCAGAAACAGGGATTATTTTGCTAAAATTATAAAGCAAATATTTCTCAGAATTTTCTTTTATGAATATAGAAGTATTTTTAATATAAGGTGTTGGAACCTGTGCAGCCTTGTTTTGGACCAGTAAATATAAGTGCTTGTCCAAGGGGTCTCCAGATGAGGCAAAAGCCCACTGGGACAGTCTCACTCAGCAAGGACCAGAGGACAGTGCAGAATACTGCTGGGATGGCACAACCTGCATGTTCTTTTTTCTCTTATAATATTGATGGTTCTCTTGGAAGTTTGTGTCATTTTGTCAATCATGCATTGGAGAGATATGACCATTCCTGGAAACCCCAGTTTTTCTTGAATATCTTCCCTAAAATTCTATAGGAGTTGATGCTTCTCAGGTTTCTTGTCTGGGGATGCCAGCTGTCACTTCAGATCCCGGATGCTGCTCTAATTCAGTGCTAACAGGATCTGAGGCAGATCACCTCTATTTCCGTATATATGTTTTGAACAATATTCTTCTTGAAAATGTGTGCCTATGTCAATCATCCTTCAGTTTTGTAAAGACAGGATGTACCTGGCTCCATATTTGGCCAAGTTAGCAAAATGATAAGTGCTGGTTTTGGTTTAAAGATGTTTTGATGTAAAAGTTGGGGGAAAATATGTATTTGATATTTGATTTTGCTGGAGGTTAATGCTTGTGGATGGAAAAAACTTGTTATTATGGAAAAATATGTTTTTTTATGTATAAATAAAGACAGCTAGAGCTATTTGGAGCAAACCACTTCTGTGAAAATCATCTGGTGGTCAGACAATTCATTGCTTCATGTCAATGCCCCTTCACCATCTCAGGACCTGAACCCAGGTTGCAGATGTGCCATGCATGGCAATAAAGAAAGTTGAAATGTCTTAGCTTAGCAAAATTTTCACACACTGAAACTTGGTAGTGTGGAAAAATACAGTGTCAACCTTTAGCAATTATGGAAGAAACAGAACTGAGGAATTCTAATTCAGTAAATACTAGGGGGCGGAAATCCCATCAATAGAGTTAATGAGAGAATTGAGTTAACAAATGAATTTCTCCAGAGGACATCCCAAAGTGTTACAAATATATCACAGTGTTGTTAAACTCCAGATAACATCATACTCAGGAACAGACTTCAGAAACAAATCATTCTAGTGTTTGGTTTGGGTCCTCTCTGGAAGCAAATTAGTCTGTCAACCAATGGTTTTAAAACATCCTTTGAAAAACTAAGCAAATACTAAACTTGTAATAGATAGCATCTGTTGGAAATGTTTGGAGCATGAGCTGCTCTCCTGTGCTTTACATCTCAAGCATCAATGTTAAAGTTGAAAATGGGATGTTTGAGAGATGAGTGGAAAAATAGCAAGGAAATCAGCACATTGTGTTCAAACCTCAAAGTAAATTCAAGCTGGGCCAATTCAAAACAATTTCTTTAGCAATAATGGTGTTTTACACATCTTATTAGGGAAATAAATAATTCTCTATTGATAAGTGCTTATGAATAAGAATCCTCCTGTCCTAGGACACAGCTTAAAACTTTAAAATATTGCCTATAGTTTCCGGTTCCGCTTCCGGAAAAAGTGCTGTCTGCAGAGTCCCAGCGGACTCTGGAGCAGGGGCAGATAAACTCTGCTGGTCACCATACACGCAGCTCTTGCTGAGGGAAGTTGCACGGCTACCCACCACCACCTCGAACTGAGCGAGCCAACATCTGCAGGGGTCTCTGAAGGACAGACTCAGACTCTGACCAGAGAGGTGACAGGAGGCACACAAACCCGAATGCCACAACTGACCAGGAGCCATCTAATCGTGAACCACTGAAGCCATGGGCAATCGTAAGTGCAAAAAATTACATAATACTACAAAGGAAAACATGGTAACTCCAGAAGAGAGTGGCGATCTTACAAATACAAGACCTGAACTGAGCAATGAAGAGGAAACAGAAGGAAGCAACACCAAAAATTCCTTTTCGATGATCATCGAAGCTCTAAAAGAAGATATGAAAAAAAGCCTTAAAGAAATAGAAGAAAATACAAACAAAAAATTGGAAGAGATGAACAAATCTATGAAAGAAACATGCCAGGAACTAAAAGTTGAAATGGAAGCAATAAAAAAGGCACAAAATGAGGCAAAGATAGAAATAGAAAACCTGAAGAAAAAAGCTGGAACCACAGATACAAGCATAACAAACAGAGTTCAAGAGATGGAAGATAGAATCTCTGAAGTGGAAGACTCAGTAGCTCAAATAGATACATCACTCAAAGAAAATAGGAAAACTAAAAAAGCCATAACTCAAAATGTTCAGGAAATCTGGGACACCATGAAAAGACCTAATCTGAGAATAATAGGAATAGAAGAAGGAGAAGAATACCAGCTCAAAGGCACAGATAATGTTTTCAATAAAATCATAGAAGAAAACTTTCCTAACCTGAAGAAGGAAATGCCTATAAAGATAGAAGAAGCTTACAGAACACCAAATAGATATGATCCCAAAAAAAAAGTCAGCGCGCCACATTATAATCAAGCCACAAAACATACAGAACAAAGAAAAAATTTTAAGAGCTACAAAAGAAAAGGGCCAACTCACATATAAAGGCAGACCCATGAGAATAACACGTGACTATTCAATGGAAACGATGAAAGCTAGAAGGGCTTGGTCAGAAGTTATACAGACGCTAAAACAGCATGGATGTCAAACTAGAATACTATACCCTGCAAAATTATCAATCACCATAGATGGAGTAAACAAGATATTTCAGGACAAAGTCAGACTGAAAGAATATCTATCTACCAATCCAGCACTACATAGAGTATTAGAGGGAAAACTCCAACCTAAGGACCCCAGATACACCCACGAACTCACAAACAATAAATAAGTCCACAGAAGAATACCCCAGAGAAAAGAAATACAAACAAGTTACCACCAAAAATGGCAGGAAATATCAATCAATGGTCACTAATTTCCCTTAATATCAATGGTCTCAACTCTCCTATAAAAAGTCACACACTAACAAGATGGATACAACAACAGAAGCCATCCTTCTGTTGCCTACAAGAAACACACCTCAACTGCAAAGACAGACACAGGCTTAGAATAAAGGGTTGGGAAAAGATTTTCCAGTCAAATGGTCCTAAGAAACAAGCAGGGGTTGCAATCCTAATATCTAA
>PVIH01009394.1:0-82820 GCA_004025045.1 Sigmodon hispidus | reverse complement strand
CAACCCTCCCCTCCAACACTGTGACAGCAGTCCTCCCCCCAACACCACACAGCAACCCTCCCCTCCAACACTGTGACATAACACACTTTCCACCTCCAACAGCAATGGCAATAGCGTGATGATAAGGTCTCTGTCTCTCTCTAATGGGATCCCTCTGTCCTGTTCACAACACCATCCTCAGACCTGAGAAGAGTCCCTGCCAGGTGCTCAGTGGATATGTGCTGACCAGAACACCCAATCTCTTAGGTGTTTACCTGTCATCCTGAGTATCAAGGATCAAACAGGACTAGGTTGTAAATTAGCCCTCAAAGCAAGTTGGTATTCTTCTATGACATCCCATAAACGCCCAGTAGATTCAGCCTCCTAAATCCCACCACCACCAACCAGCTCACTCTGCAGCTCAGAAATCCATGGTTTACACTCACTGTAAGAGAAGCGCCATCCGCCTGACAGGACCTCAAAGCATCCAGTGTGATTTCTCACATCATCCAACTCCAAACCTTTCTTGCCTCTGCAGATGCTAGACCTCACAGGAGACCCTCATCCTTTCTCTAGCAGAATTATCTCTGTCCCTCACCAACACCGCATCCTATGGAAGCCAACTGCAGCCCACAGGAAACATTTCATCTGTAACGACAATGTCAGATTCATTTTGCTTCTGGTCCCACATCTTGGAGCTGCCTGTGGTTGGAAACTCTATAGCACGTTCAGGAAGCTTTTGTTATCTGAAACCTCTCCCCAGCCTATTATAGCTCTGGCTGACTGTATCTTAGATGAGAGACAGGAGTTCCCAAATATTCACCTGAATGTCAGCTTAAAAACCAGGGAAACCGCATCCTATGCTTCGCCTTGGCGCTGGCAGGCCAGACAGCAGCTATAGGATGGCGGCAAGCTTCACACAGGAGGGAAAAGCAGTTGAGAACGGGTCACATCATCACTCCCTCCCTTCTGCCAGCATCCCGGTCCAGCTTTCCAGACTAGGAGGCTTTAGACCATTGTGATTAGTAGGTAGGGAGAAAATTCATCTCTAGGTGTCTCCAGGGTATATGAGTTGGGTCAAACCCCCGAAAGAGAAAGTTTCTTGATGTCAATAGATTTCACCTGGGATACAATTTTCAGAGGAACATCCTCCGGGAGAGAAGGGCTATTGACAGAAGAGAGCCAAGGGCGGGCCTGCAGCAGGGGTGCAGGCTGGCGGGCGGGCCCTGGGGAAGAGCGAGGAGGCTAACTTGTTAATGGCATTTGAACGAATGGACATTTTGTAGTCTACTAATTATTCCTAACCTAATGTGTCATTTTCTTCATCTACAATCAAAAAGTTGGGATTGGTTGTCTATAAGAATAACAAAAATTCAAGGGGATTTTAGAAAGTTCTGGTTTCCAGAAGTGTCATGTTCAAATCACTGTAATATAATCCCTCCACCTGCCCCATGCTGTGTCTCCAAGGCAAGGGTGGAGGCAGTTAAGCCACTAGGAAGGAATCCAGAACATGCGGTACATTACCACATCTGTTTCCTTCGACATCATTCCTCTTGGGGTTGGAGGCTGGGAACCTCAATCCAGGTGTGGAAGTTCCTCCCGAGGGCACGGGGTTGTTACGGGAACCACTGGTGGCAGTAGCAAGGCCTCCTCCAAAGAGGCTGTCACCAGAGTTCAGCTTCCTGCAGTACTGTGAGGTGTGGGTGGAGGAGCCCAGGCTGTAGCGGTTCATGCCCACGGGGTTTGCCAGACACTCTTCAGCAGTGGCTGCCTGGGCTAAAAAGGAAGGACGCAGGGAATGTACATGAGAGAGTGCACGGGCCTCAGTCTTAACAAACCTGCTCTGACATGGGCACTATTACCAGTGCGCATGTGCAAAAAGAGAAATGAACTCAGAACAGTCCAGCACATTGAGATCTTGCCTTATCATAGAGAGACCAAAAGACAGGTTCTTCCTGTTTAAAAGGAACAGTGGTTATCTTGGCTCTTAATCATTTGGAAATAAACCAACCAAACAAACAAAAAAACCAACCAACCAAAAAAAAACCCTAATAGTTCTGCTTGTTAGCTGTCTATGTGAGCAATGCAGTGTGTGTATGTAGGTGTGTGTGTGTATGTAGGTATCTGTTGTATAGGAGTATGTGTGTGCATATATGTATGTAGGTATGTGTAGGGGTGTGAGTGTAGATGTGTGTTGTATAGGGGTGTGTGTAGAAGTGTGTGTAGGGGTATGTGTGTGTGGGTGCATAGTGTGTGTGTAGAGGTATGTATGTATGTAGAGGTGAGGGTGCACATGTGTGTAGGGGTATGTGTGTGTGTGTGTGTGTGTATGTGTAAAGGTACATCATGGAGATAAAAAGAAAACCATTCTAGCCACCTAGTCAAAATCATATCTTTTTAGCTTCATCAATAATTGCATATTAAATACCATCAAAGCAAACCCTGATATCCCAAAAGAAACATAGTAACAACAACCAAGTGTCCCAGGATTGGCAAAGAGGAAACACGTTTGGGGCCACAAGACCCAGATCTCTTCACCGTGTCTAGACTCTCCTTCAAGAGGTGCTGGACAACCAAGATTACATACCATTAGGGTAAGCACCTGGTCCCTCCCACTGCCGGGGACTCCTGAGAAGACTGCCTGGAAAAGGGCACCAAGACTTAAGACCATGTAGTAACTTACAGGAAAATTTTGTAGGTGCAAACATGTTTATTTTAGGGCTGGGGAGATGGCCCAGCAGTTAAGAACACTTGCTGCTCTCCAGACGACCTAGGCTCAAGTCTTGGACCTATCTACTGTCTGCAGCCCCAGGACCAAGGGCTCCAACATTCTTTTCTGGCCTCTGAAGGCACCAGGCATGCATGCAGTGCACAGACACACAAGCAGGCAAATAACTCATGTACATAAAATAAAATAAAATAAAATACCTTGTATTGTAGAGGATGAATCGTTTCATATAAATAACCATTCACCTTAAGACAGCAAAACCCAGCAAACTAAATTTAAAGGAAATGGATAGAGGTCTGAGCAGAGATTAATCTAGTTGAAAAACACCAGGGAACAAAAACAATGCAAGCAAAAGCAGTTGCTTTGAAAACACTAACAAAATTAACACAACCTCAGATGACCTGACAAAAATAGAGACCACTCAGATCACTAGACTCGAAAATAAAAAGATAGTTCTCTCAACCTTCCAGGGATAAGAAAATTATTAAAGGACGTTATAAATGACTGTAAATAATTAGGTGATATGAATAAAATTAATGAATTACTAGATCTGGCTCAAGAAATGAAAATCTGTATAGTATAGACATGTATAAAAGACTGAATTAGCAATTTAAAAAATACACACAAAGAAATAGAAAGCAAAAATGATTTATAGGCAAACTCAACCAAACATTTCAAGATTAAAAAACATACAATGTTTTTCACAAATTCTTCCTAAAAAGTAAAAGAGGAGAGAATGCTTTCCAGATCATTTTATGAAGATAGTGTAACTTTGATACCAAATCTAGACAGATGCCACAGAGTGACAGACAATGGGCTCCTGATCACACGGGTGCAGACATCCTCCTCCAGTACTGACAAGACTGAACCCGATGACATCCAGAAAGAGCCACGCTAACCAAGGAGTAATTCAAAAATAAATTAGTATACCATATTGATGGACTACAAAAGTCCAAAGTCTACATAACCATCTCAACAGATGCAGAAGATTATGGGACAAAAGCCCATACCCTTTCGTGATAAATTTCAAACAGTAAGGCAAGACAGAAGGAATTTCCTCAGCAAAGGCTCTTTCAAAGTCCACAGATGACATTACAGTTTACGTAAAGGAGATGATTGGATGCTATTCCCTGAAACCAGCATTGCTTCAGCCATTAGCTTTGTGCTGGAGGCTTCTGCCATGGCTGAAACTTTTGCTAAGAAAAAGCAAGAGCAGCCTTCCAGATTGGAAAAGGAAACACAAGGGTCTCTGTGCATACAAAGGCCTCAAGAACCCAGCTTTGAAATTACTGGAATTAATAAACTGTGCAAAGTCAAGTTGTAAGATGCAAAATCAATACACAAAAATCAATTGTATTTCTTTTTTTAAAAAAAATACTTATTTTTACTTTATGTGAGTTGGTGTTTTGCCTGCATGTATAACTGTGTAAGGGTGTCAAATCTTGGAATTACAGACAGCTGTTAGCTGCCATGTGGGTGCTGGGAATCAAACTCAGGTCCTCCGGAAGAGCAGTCAGTGTTCTTAACAGTTGAGACATCTCTCCAGACCCCAATTGTATTTCTATATAATTCCACTAAACAACCTGAAGATCAAGTTAAGAAAGCAATTCTATACAATAAGGATAAAAACAGTGAAACACTTAAAAACTAATTCAACAAAAGAAATCTCAATTTATGTTCTAAGAAAATACATAGAACTGCTGAAAAAAAGATACAATGAATGGTGAAAATATCATATTCATATATACTTTTATCATCAAGGTAGAAATACACTGAAAATATTCAACAAATCAACACAACCCCTGTTAGAACCCTCATTAATTACTTTATTGTAATCAATACACCTAGGATAATTGCCAAGATGAGGTCACGGAGAAGCATTGTCGGCCTAATACACTCCAGCCCTCAGTGTCACAAAGCTCCCCAAACAGACAATAGGAAGTGCTGAAAAAAAAAAATAAATTAGAACTTTCGTATACTGCTGATAAAAAGGGACTCAGCCACTTTGGAAAACAGGCGCATAGGCAGAATTACCACATGACTCAGAAACTGTACTCCTGGGTGTGTGCATAAAGGAAACAAAACATTTGACTATACAAAAACCTGCATGCAGGTGTTTACAGTAGTCTGTTCAAAGATGGAAGAAACACAAGGGTCTACTAGCTGATGATCACACTCGCACACCAGAGCTGTCTCAGCACAAAAAGAGCAAAGAGCCGACTCATGATGCTATAGCATGAATGCTCCCTGGAGCATAGTCAATGATTCCATTAATGCAAGTGGTCAAGACAAGCATCTGCACCTCTATAGAGATAAAAAGGAGGTTAGTGGATGTTTAGGGCTTGTGGCTTGGGGAAGAATCTAATACCTAAGGAGCACACTTCCTCCTTGACGTGGTGACAGTACCCTACATTTGGCTAGGTAACAGACGCACTCTCTCCTACAATTGTACTCTAAATGGGAGGATTTGGTGATGCAGGAATTAAATCCCAACACAGCTATTTTTGAAGAAGCACAGAAGTTTGCAGACTGGAAGCTGTGACCAAACCCTTAAGAGCTCTTCAGTCAACTTTGACAACACTGTCCTGGTCACTAGGACACAGAAGGCTGGGCGGCCTAAATGTACCTGTGTGCCTGGCCACATGCCACTAGGCTTTTCTGGAAGCCAGAGCTCTGTCTCTGTACCCTGACTAAGAAGGGACACTCATGCTGATCACCTTGGAGGCCAGCCCTGCTAGAATTCCAGGAAGCAGAAATGCAGCATCTGTTTCCTTTATTGGGGGTTCTCATAGCAGTCCTTCTCCGGTGCCAGGTGTCCATGAAGAAGTGACAATGGTTTCTTCCATGGAGTTTGGCATAGAGGCCTGAGAATATTTACTGGGTAAACACCGAGCCAGTGTTAGCAAGAACACGGCTATTACCCACAAGATGCATTAACTCATGTCGTAAAGTGGTAATATGAGACTTCACGTAGATTTGTGACAAACCATGAAAAAGGTTTTAATAAAACACTGTATTAAGTAATTTTTAATCTAAAGAGCATATGCCTGAACTGTCCTGATGGTCTCATTAAAGAACACAGATAATTCAGCCATCTATATCTGGGAAATTCAGAAGCATATGGACAACCATTCCACAGTCGTCCCCATCCTCCGCTCCCCCATGGGAACCATGGGAGCATGACTTTACTGGCTTAAAAGCTGCTGATGACCCTGGGTGAGAATAATGTCATGAGAGACAGCAGCTTCCAGTCTGAGGTCCTGTGACTCAGACAGAAGATAAAAGCCCTCTCAGAGAGCACTGAGCACACTCTCCCCACCAACACCCCACAAGGACACTCTGGTGATTCCAAATCTGCCTGGGCGGGTAACTATGGGGACAAATCACCTCACACCTTGCTTCTGAGAGACATGAATGAACAGTATTTCAGTTACAATTGAAATTCAATTCAAATTCAATTACAGAATCCTAGGTACTGATTGCAAGTTCAAGGCCTGCCTAGGCAAACTTAGAGATTCTGTCTCAAAATCAAATGGAAAAAAAAAAAAAAACACAACCCAAAACAACAATAAAAGAATGACATGAAATGTCTCTTTATATGCTGTGAATATCATTGATTAATAAAAAGACTGTCTTGGCCTGTGGCAAAGCATCTTAGAAGTATTTGGCCTGTGGCAAAGCATCTTAGAAGTATGTGGGAAATCAGAACATAAAGGGGAAGGAGGGCGGAGTCAGACAGAGACACTGCAAGCTGCCACTAAGAGAGCAACATGTAAAAGTACAGCTAAGTCACGGGCCATGTGGCAAGACAGAGTAATAAAAACAGATTGAGTTAAAAAACCAAAAAACTAGCTAGCAATATGCCTGAGCCATTGGCCAAGCCAAATACAATTAGTATATGCTGTCATACGATTATTTGAGACCAAGCAACTGTGAGTAGTCTATTTGAGACAACTGGTCCAGATCTTAGGGTTAGTCTGGGCCAAAAACTCATATTACAAAAGAGGGTTGAGACAGAGCGCAGGGGTTCTGTACAGAGCTAACAAGGACTAGCTCTATTTTAACCCGCAGTGCCACCAAGGAATAAAGCAGCAAAGAACTGACACAAGAAATCCACTCAAGCCTGAAGACAGCTCTGCCCTCATGTGTATCCGAGGGATGAAATGATTAAAGTCATTCTAGAATGTTCTTGTGCTACAAACCTGAAAGGGACTGAGCATTTCCCTGTGTTCTCTGGCAGGTCAAGCCACGGTTTTAGGTAAAACAGGGGATGAAGCATTCATCATAAACTAGTTAGCTGGAGAGATGGCTCAGCAGTTAAGAGCACTGACTGTTCTTCCAGAGGACCTGAGTTTAAATCCCAGAACCACATGTTGGCTCAAAACCATCTATAATGAGATCTGGCTCTCTCTTCTGGCCTGCATGGACACATGCAGGCATAACACTGTATACATAACAAATACATCTTTTAAAAACAAACAAACAACTAGTTAGCAGAAAACAGCAATCATTCTCCCATGCTCTGGAAGCAGGGAGGTGGCAGAGGGTTGAGCTGCCTTCCAGTGTGTAGTGGTCTTGGAATGTAGGGGTGGTGCCTTCTCACTCCCTGGCTTTTGCGTCTCTCATGACCTGGGCATTCCTTTACTGCAGGAGCATTCTTCAGGTCTCAGCCACCCTGCTTTCTCCCTGTGGGCAATGTACCCCTGGAACCTCACCAACTACTGACTGATAGGTCATTTCAGCAAAGACCCCATTTCTGAATATGAACTCATTCACAGGTACTAGGAAAATACATCTTTTGGGAGGACACAGTTTGGCTGAGGATGAGTAAATGAGTTTTGTTGGTGGTATTTTTTTAAAGATTTATTTATTTATTTCATATATGTGAGTGTTCCATCTGTATGCACAACTTCATGCCAGAAGAGGGCATCAGATCCCACTGTACAGATGGTTGTGAGCCACCATGTGGTTGCTCAGAACTCAGGACCTCTGGAGGAGCAACCAGTGCTCCTAACCACTGAGCCACATCTCCAGCCCCTGTTGGTATTTTTACGACAGAATCTCACTCAGTAGCCCAGAGTAGCCTGGAAATCACAGTGTAGCTCAGGCTGGTATTGAACTTATAACAATTCTGCTGAGCACGTAAGTGACCAAACATGGCTCTTGATTTTTTTATGGTCACATATTTTAATATATATCCAAAAAATACAATTAGCAAATCAAACAATGATATCACTAATGAGAGGCTTATTAAAAAGGAGTTGATTGAAAGGTATACTTGAATTAGATGTTACAATTTCCATATAACAGTATAAAAGTATATTTTTCTTAACAATGACACAAATAAGTCAGACATATAAGCTGTACAAAGAAAAGAAAAGAAAGGGATCCCTGGAGTGATCAGCTCTATAGGTATTACTCACACACAGTTAGGAAGGTGGTGCCTTAGCATTGGGACCATGGTGAGCTACCTCCAACCTTTGTCGTGTATGGCCAGTAGGCCTCTTATTGAGAAGCCTCCCCAGGGGCCTGGAGAGATGACTCAGTGGCTGAAGAACCTGTACTACTTTTGCAGAAAACCTAAGTCCAGTTCCCATTCCAAACAGGTTTGAAATGGAGGACTACAACTGTCTGCAACTCCAGTTCCAAGCAATATAATGCCTTCTTCTGGCCACTGTTGGTACTGCATGCAAATTTACAAAGATATATATATATATATATATATATATATATATATATATACCTATACATATATATATACCTATACATATATATATACCTATACATATATATATATACCTATACATATATATATATATATACCTATACATATATATATACCTATACATATATATATATACCTATACATATATATATATATATACCTATACATATATATATACCTATACATATATATATACCCATACATACATACATACATACACACACACACACATACATAAAAATGAAAACTTCCTGAAGAACCTTACAATCACCCTCATAACTAGGCCTTGTAGCTGTGCTACAAATCTATTGCTTAAAATTATCTTACATCTAAGTCCAATTGCTCTTGTTTAAAAAGATGTCTGAAGGAGACTCTTTGTACTACTCAAAACCATGAGGACATTCAACAGACAGGCTGATGGGTTACAAGTATGCAGAACTTCTAGTAACTTAACTGCACTGTGACATACATCTATCATCTGGATCCACTATTTAAAATGAGAGAAACAGAGGAAGAAAGTTTTCCTGGCAGAGAACTACTGTCCCTTTTGTGGCAGACCACAATATGAACAGCAGGGGGGGCCAGCAGACCTGGAATCATCCAGAACACACACCTCAGAGACTACACCTTCCTTCCACACAGATTCCTGGCAAACCATAGGTCTGAAAGGTGACATGGCCAGTGTTATTCCCTCCTGGGTCCTCACAAAGCTCTTCTCATCGGAAGTAAGCTCTCTTCCCCAGTGAGAGAAACAAGCCTGAGGCTGTGGAAAAAGTGCCAGCTGGACAAAGCTGGGGGAGGCAGGCCTCAGGTACCCAGCAAGCCCCTGCATCCACCTCAGAGCCCAGAGAAACCACTTGTAAATCATTCTGCGTCTCCTTCAGAGAGGACAATAACTCCCTCTGTGCACCCACGAAAGCTTGCTGCAGCAGAGAGAGAAATGCATATGTGGTACATGCATGTATCTCAAGCCCTTATGGAGTTTGGGTGTCAGGGAGAACTTTCTGGAGAGCCTTGCATTGAATTTTTCTCCATTGTGATCTGTTTGGGGACTGTGGTTTCCTCAGCTGATGGGTATAAAAGCCTGTCCATGGACGATGCCAAAGAAATCTCTAGACTAGAGAAGGCCTCCCTGTTTGAAGAAAAATTTCCTCCCTCTGCCTGGGGTACAATGGGAGCATGGGGGGGGGTCTTCCAGGACCACCGAGGGCAGACCATTTACTCCATTGTCCTAGAGAACTCCACAGGGAGAAACAGCAGAAGAAAGAGGAACAAGAGGAGACTGAGTCCCATGGCAAGGGAGGCCTGTGTGCAAAGCCCAGTTGCAGAGCCAAAAGCACTCTGTGTTTTTATCAGCCAAGGGAGCTAGGGCCACTGATGTTATCAGTAAATCACACCAGCATTTGTATTCTCTAATGGAGGCCTGACTGAAACACAAGATCACCATCCGGAAAATTCTTCTCACACAATACCTCTCTATCCAGTGATGCCCAGAGACTCCAGACTGAGACAGTACTTCACCATCCCTACCCCCTAGCCCCCCACACTCCACTTCATCTTATTTCTCTCACGTTAATCATAGTTTCCCAGTTGAGGGAGCAGCTGTAGAGAGTGAGCACTTGGAAGAATCATTAACACTACCTCCCCCAGGCTGAAAGCCATGGCCTTTCCCTTTCTTGATGGATGGTCTGGCCCTTCTCAGCTCTGCCTAGTTCCAGGTCAGTGTCCAGAGGATTTCAATGAGAACAGCTTGACCTGACTCCACCAAGAGCTGGCAGCATTTCAGAGCCCAGTCTCAAAGTCCAGGGGAGAAAAGGCTGGACAGAAGCCTGCCAGGTACAGCTTCCAGGAGCTGTGAAGTGCCTACCAGGGGGTTAGCCTGCCAGCCAGCAGTTCCTTGAGAGAAAAGCCTTCAGCACAGCACAGAAGGCCTGAGGGGAGATGCTGAGGCAGGACCAGAAGAGGAGAAAGAGCTGGGGGCTTGTCCCTTCCCCTCAGACCAGACACAGGTTCCCTCCATCCTACCTGGGTGCAGAGTTCCTTTCCTCCTGGGGCTGCAGCTCCTAACATGTGCCAGATGCTGTGGGACTGGGGGGGGGGGCTTCTGTGTCCTCTAAGGGACTCAAAGGTGGCAGAAACCAAACACCCACCCTTCCACTGCGGCTTTGGTAGGCGCTTTGGTTGAAGATTTTCCGGTTCCCAGGCTCAGTCCCGCCCTTGTTCTTAGAGATAAGCAATGCTCATTTTCCCTTAGGGCCTCCGTGGCCTTGTGTCTTGCCTTCCGGGTTCAAAGGTCATCAGGCCACACCACCTACAGGCGGAGCATTTCATTCCCTTCAATTACATTTTCCATTAACTTAGTCTCTGGCCAGTATAGATTTTCTCCGTTAGTTTGCCCCCAGCTCAGCCAGAGAATCAACCCTCAATCCTCTTCTGGTGCATTTTAGTACATTTACATTTTCCCTTTCCTGATGAGAGGCCGGGAACCAGCCATCATTTTAAATGCCTGACACCTGAATTTCCTCCATTTTCCAGTGTGCTTCTGGTTTGCCTAAGACTTTGTTCTAAGCTATGCACTGATTTTCCTCATTTGGAAAGCTGGACCAAAGACAGTTTTGATTTAAATCAGCTGTTTACAATAATGCATTCCCTTTGGGCTTTAGAAGGATGGCAGGCTCTATGACCACTTTCTACAGGATCTGGCGGGTCTGCCAAGCCCCTGTACCCTAAAGTGCATGGGAAACCCAGGCAGGAAGAGACAGTGTGCTGAGGGCCAGTTCACTGTCCTGGCTGACCTTCCCTAGCACCCCCTGCTCTGCATTTTGTTCTTTTATAAATTGGGGTGCTGGAGAGGAGATTCAGTCAGCAAATGCTTGCTGCACAAATGTGAAGCCATGAGTAAGATTCTAGTACACACACAAAGTGCGCACACAGACACACACACACTGACATACACATATGCACACACAGTACACACACACACACAAAGTGCACACACAGATACACATACACATACTGACATACACATATGCACACACAGTACACACACACACACACACACACACACACACACACACACACACGTCAGTTCCCAGGGCTTGCTGGTCAGCTAGTCTAGCCAACTAATGTGCTCCAAGTTTAATAATAAACTCAAAAAAAAATTTAGGTGTGTAGGCTGGAGAAACACACCTCAACAGTTAGCAGCAGCTCTGGTCTTTTAGAAAGCCATAGTATGTGCTTAGCTCCCTTTACAAAGCTCCTGTAAGCAGCTCCAGGAAATACCTGATGCCTTCTGAGGACTCCTCAGGGACCTGCATCACACACATACACATACAATTAAGAAGAAAATAGTTCTTTTCTTTTAATAAAAAGGTGGAGAGCAACTGAGGACGACTCCCGATGTCGACCTCTGACCTTCATACTCACGTGCACACGTGCTTCTCTATGCACACACTTATGACTCCTGTCTTCGGGTGTCTAGTGCTGGATAAAGCACAATGACCAAAAGCAAGTTGGAGAGGAGAGGTTTCCCTGGGCTTCCCTTCCACATCACAGTCCATCACGAAGGAAGTCAGGACAGGACTCCAGCAGGGCAGGAGCCTGGAGGCAGGAGCTGATGCAGAGGCCATGGAGTCCTCATGGCTTGCTCAACCTGCTTTCCTATAGAACTCAGAACCACCAGCCTAGGGCCCTCCTCCATCAATCACTCACTAAGAAAAACACCCTCCAGGCTTGCCTTCAGCCAGATCTATGGAGGCATTTTCTCAGTTGAGGCCCCTCCTCTCAGATGAAGCTAACTTGGGTCTGTTAGTCTCTAAAGCCACACCCTCCTGTGAGCTCTGAGGTCAAGCCCCATTTAAAGAAGGATTCCTGCCTCTGAATCTCTCTTCCTTGTTCTTCTGGGGATACTCCTTTCTATCTCTGTCTCCCCTCTCCTCTGTTGATCATAATCGCATTCCTCTATCATAATAATAAAGTCCTTTTACATAAAAACAGTTTTTAAGTGTTTCCTGCTGCCCACCACAGCCTCTGCCACATCCCCCATGAGACCTCTGCATTCATAGGAATCCACCGCCCGATAATGGGGTAATTTGTATATATACCATGCCAAATCTGCACAAAATCTTAACAGTGTCAAGCTGACATAAAACTAACTAGTCCACCCCCACCCCACACACCCTAATAAACACATACACTAAATAACATTGGGGAAAAATTGAAAATGGCCCTTAATCAGTGAAGAAACACAGAACATGCATTCAGTTCTGCAGCCATCAGGGTATGAGGTGTCAGAACCACAAGACTGGCTGATTTGGATCAACCTTTAAGTCATCTTGAATCAGGGACGTGCTCATGAACACAGCTATTATTATTTCTTCAAGACTGACTCAGAAAGAAGCCAGTTCTCATCTCTGAGGAAGACTGCTGGTCTCTAGGATAAGATGTTAAAATAAGACTACTTTTGTGGTAATATATTTTATATTTAATAAAACAAGCCTGGAATATCAGAGAATAAAATCACCCACAGTCAAGCCCCGAGGGTCAGAGATGGGTGACTCACACCTTTAATCCCAAGTCACTCAGGAGACAGAGATCTTTCTGTATTTCTGAGTTCAAGGCCTAAGAACAAAATAGTAGCTCACACCTTTAATCCTAACTCTGGAATTATGGTGCAGAGTTGAACCCAGAGGTGAAACACCTGGGCAGAAAAGATATTTAAGGCTGGAGGAGCAGCCGTTCAGGCATTCAGTAGGAACAACGAGCCGGGCTGAGGACTCTGGAAGATAGCTTTTACCCTGTTTGGCCTGAGAAGTTGGCTGCGTGAGAATTGACTGTGGTCTGTTTCCTCTCTCTGATATTCCAGCTTTTCCCCAATATCTGGCTCTGAGTCTTCATTAAATACCAACTAGAAGTCGTGCTTTATATTTTAGTTTTGGCTTATGCTGAGGTTGGAAGACAGTAGCCACTAGCAAAGCTTTGAAAATAAAAAGATGGTAGAATTCTTTGTAGTGGTCTGAATGAGAACGGCCCTCATGGGCTCCTATGTTTGAATACTTGGTCTTCAGCTGGTGGAGCTGTTTAGGAAGGACTAGGAGGCGTGGCCTCATTGGAGGAGGCGTGGCCTTGTTGGAGGAGGCGTGGCCTCGTTGGAGGAGGTGTGTCACCAGGAGAGGGCTCTGAGGTTTCAAAAGACCCATGCTATTCCCAGTGTAGCCCCCTGCTTCCAGTCTGAGAGGTGACATCTCAGCTGTCCTGTCCACCATGCCAGTATGATGCTACCATTCTGAAGCCACAATATCAACTGAACGCTTTCTTATATATGCTGCCTTGGTCATGGGGCTTTCTTTATCAGCAATAGAGTAACTAAGACATCCTTCTTCTAAGACACCCTCACAGCAAAGAGGATCCTGATGTTACCAACAAGTGGTACCCAAAGTCTCTTTTCTGCTAGAGTTGTGGATGCTGAGATCTGCTTCATTGACTGAGACAGAAGGCAAGAGAGGACAAATCCCACACTTTGTGGCTCCATGGTGTGGGATGACTATAAGCAGCTCTGCTCAAAGGCCCCGGAGGTCCCTGTAGCCATGCCACTAAGTATACAGTGAAGTCTCCAAAGACAGCTTTCGAATGGGAGCACAACTCCACCTTCTTAGTACCATTTACTGCTCTGTGTTAGAGCTGCAGGCTTCAGAAAGGCATATGAGTGCCTTTAGGAAGCCCCAGGCCACAGTAGCCAGGGATCATCATGTCCATCTGCACCAGTTGCAGAAAAAAAGAACATGTCACCACGACCCAACTTCAGGTTCCCTGGATGCCAGCAGAGCCAAATCTCAAAGTGGGCTGCACCAGCAATTCACTCATGGTGGTTGTAAGAGCAAATACATCCCCAGTCACAGATCCTGTAGATAAGGTCAGGCCTTGTGCTCCCCCCATTAATCATGCTCACCAATAAATATTACATCCTACACACACATACACATACAGAGAGAGAGAGAAAGAGAGAGAGAGAGATACTCTTCAATTTTTCTCCAGTAGATGATTATCCACATCTAGTGTGTGAAGAAGGCTGAGGAGGCTGAGGCTGACCAGTAGGTTGACTAGAAGCCAATTTATGAAGAGAAGTATCCAGTCTATTCCCAATGGCTTTAACATGGCCATGTGAATAGTTTGGTCTCTGTTGTCTGGAGCTTGGGCTATATACTCAGTTACTATCTTGGAAAATCTGAAAGACTACCGACAGCTGGCAGAGGAAAATGGGTACCCTGCAGAGTCCAGTATGCATGCTGAGATTGTTGAGGCAAAGAATGTGTGTTTCTCAAGAAACAGACGTGGCCATCTGGAGAGCAGCAAGAGAGATGCCTTAGGTCCTCTCCATAGGCTTCAGCACGGCACTCCCCAGTGACTCACTATACACAAGTCAGAAGGGCCACAAGTGTGAGATTCTGCCTCAAAAATGCAGGGACTATGCAGGGGAGGAGGCGAACCCTTGCCTAGCATGTCCAAGTCAAGGCTATGACACCCCAGGACCAAAGAGAGAGACTAGAGTCTGTCCACAAAGGAAATGTAGGTAATTCATAGGAGAGCAGCAAATACTTGTCCATGTCAAGAAGCATGTGGGTGACAGATGGTAAGGCGACCAAAGAGCCCACTCATGAGCCCACAGATGACAATCAGCTTCAAACACTTGCCAGAAACAGGGAACACAATGCCAACCTACAGCAGGGTCTGTCAGATAAAGCCTAGGGACCTTTTTCTTTCCTCTCCCTGACACTGCTGTGAGGGGTTCAGAAATCAATAGGGATTTGTTGGTGTGGGAGGGGTGGGAAACGCAACCATGCCCACCTTCACCACTGCTGACAGGGGTGTGCCAGCATACCATTCAGACAGACATCCTTATTGTATTTCCTATTCTCTAAACCTGTCTGTGAGCCTAGACCTGCAGATGAAACTTTTTTTTTTTTTTTTCATTATTTGTACTTTTATCCCTCAGAAACTTTGCTAAAATATGCCTTTCCAAGACAGGGTCTCACATAGAGCTTTGGACAGAGGCAGGTTTGACAGCTGTTTTTAGAATCCTGATTAGTAACAGTGTTCATTGTCAATGTGACAGACTCATTGTCACTGGCAGGGGGGTCTCAGGTGTACTGGCTAGTTTTACATCAACTTGATACAAGCTGACTCATTGGAGAGGAGGGAACCTCAGTTAACAAAAAGATGAGGTTGTACGCAAGCCTGTAGGACATTTTCTTAATTAGTGATCAGTAGGGGAGGCCCAGCCTATTGTGGGGGAGGCCATCTCTGGGCACATGGTCCTGGATTCTGTAAGAATGCAGGCTGAGCAAGCCACAAAGAGCAAGCTGTTAAGCAGCATCCCTTCATGGCCCCTGCATCAGCTGCTGCCTCCAGATTCCTGCCCTGGCTTCCTCCAGTGATGGACCACAGTGAGAAGTGTGAGCCGAATAAATACTTACACACACACACACACACACACACACACACACACACACACACACGGTGCGCGCGCACTCTTTGGTCATCACAGCTTTTCCATCACAGCAATGAAAACCCTAAGACACAAGCAGGCCTGCTGGGATGATCTCACATCACCAAGGCAAACACTGGCCCTGGCTCCGCTTTGTTCCCTGTGTGATTTTCCTAAGTCAACAATGCTCCCTCAGAGAAAGAAAAAAAAAATCAAGATGTCTCTGCTCTCTCTTGAGATTCTTGCTGAATTCTGCAAATCCTAGACTCTAGTTTGCTAAGGAAGGAAGGTACACCTGCCATTGGTATCTACAGAGGCAGACAACAATGAGACATTGTCCTTGCCAACCCACTGGCCATTATTCAACCTAGCCTATTCTGTGGCTGTGGTACCCAAGTTACTCAGTCTTTGGTTATTTTCCACCCTGTCATAAGAGGTAGATGCCAGTGCTCAAAGGAAGGCATGACTAACCAAATTCCTACAGTGGAGGATCTTGGTCATGTAGCTTCTTCAAGCAAACATGAGACACTCCACTCAGGAAGACACCATCAGCCTATAATCTTTGGGATCACTCATTTCATTTCCTCAGCTGCAGAGTCCTTCAACAATGATGATGAGTTACCCAGAGCTTTCTTACAGTAGTTCAAAGGAGTAATGTAGTCAGTTACCCAGAGCTTTCTTACAGTAGTTCAAAGGTGTAATGTGGTGTCATGGTCTAAATTCTAAGCACACAGGCTGCAAGCTAGAGTGTCAGCTCTCAGGAGCTGGAGAGACCATGTTACCCTGAAGCATAGGATGGGAACAGTCTGGATACCTGAGTTCCAGTCAGTTGGGAGTCCTCCTGGGAGCCCAGAGACATGGTCTGGGCCTCTAGAGAACGGCTGCACTCCTCACCTGCCAGTGGTGAGGGATGGCCCCTGCAACAGGAAGAAGCAGCTCTGCCTCACCTGACTCAGTTCTCCCGCCCTCTCTCTCCTGCGTCTTCTCAGAGGCACTGAGGTGTCCCGGGTAGGGCAGGTGGCTGAAGAGGTTCTCACACAGAAGGCTGCGGCACAGTTTTGTCAGGAAGCGGAGGACATAACCCACACTGTTCACCACAGGCAGACTCCTCAGGTGCTGTTTTCCATCAAAGGAAGCAGAGACTAGAAAAGCAGAAATAGCAACTCAGAGCTGGGCACTGGAAGCGGGGAAGGGCAATTCGTTTCCCTTTTATTTCTAAGTGGGCTCCATGAGTTACACTGGAAGTCTCAATAACGTCCTGTTTCCGCTCTAGAGTCACCCGGGACAGCACACTGTCTTAGTCTCACGTCCCTTTGACCCCTTGGTCTGTGACAGTTCATCTGCCTTTTCTTGATTTTCATGACAGTGGCAGCAGCTCTGACCATTCTGCTCAGAGTTTGTGAGACCTGTCCCTACATTTGCATTTGTCTGGTATTTGTTCTCATGGCTGGAGGCACGGGACTGGGGACAGGGAGGAAGACCGCACCCAGCACCAAACAGGGCCAGGTCATACCCACAGGGCACCTCTGGGCACCTGAGCCCTCCACACTCAGTGGAGTCTATTTGTCGTGCGTCCTCACTTCTGCTCTCCATATTCCGGCCCCTGGGCCTGGTCACTACGTCTGGGTTACCAAGACTGCACATCCCCAAGGGTCTCGAGGGT
Organism: Sigmodon hispidus; assembly: GCA_004025045.1. Lineage (NCBI taxonomy): Eukaryota > Metazoa > Chordata > Mammalia > Rodentia > Cricetidae > Sigmodon > Sigmodon hispidus. The sequence continues at coordinate 65,242 of PVIH01009394.1, read as the reverse complement.
GCTTAGCACAACTTTCCGACCAGAACCAGAACAAATCCCAGGTCACTACGAGTCCTCTGTAAGAAAAGCTTGGCTCATCTCACCCATTTATTTTTTATTCGGTTATTTTGTTCATCGTGTGATTCCAGGACACATGTTTTATGTCCTGTGTTGCCAACGGTTGCTTATCTTGTTCCTCAAATGGCCCCAGCTTTCATTTTGGGAACTCTACTGGGGTTGGCTCCACATCGACGTCTTCCAATCAACACTTTGGTATAGTCCAGGTTCATCCTGTCCCCGTCTGAGGATCAGCCATTCTCCAACTGCCCCGCTTCTTCTTTTAAATGAGGGATACAGAGAGAACCAGCCGAGCTCACGGCTTCTGAGTGTCAGTACCTTTGAATCCTCTAGTCTGGCAGAGCGTGGAAGTGTGGATGTGTGCTCTCCTGGTCTAACTACGTACCCGCTGGTGTTTCTACCCATGAATCCATTTCTATCCATGTTTGGAGGGGTAGATAGACACAGACACCCAGTTCACCCTGAAGTTGCCAATTCTACATGCCATTTGTCACCAGAGGACTCCAGGGGGATCTCAAGGGAAGCCCTCAAGAGCAGAGTCTTTAACTCAGGGCTGGATTAATGGCTCTGGGGTTAAGAGCATTGACTGTTCTTCAGAGGACCAGGGTTTAGTTTCCCAGCCCCGACATGGCAACTCACAACTGTCTGTAACTCCAGTTGCAGGGGATCCTAAATCCTCACAGCCATACAATGCAGGCAAAATACCAATGTACATAAAACAAAAATAAATATTTAAAAAGTGGGGTGGGGAACTCTCTAGAGCGCAACACTAGGTTAAGAAGTCAAAATTAAGAAGTTGCCTCAGTTTCCGGAAGCACTGAGCAGGGTCGGTCCCGTCTCTCGCCTCACAGCCCCTCACCCCAGAACTGACACCAAGAACACACGAAGACACCTCAGACAGGACATCCTGCTCTGACTTAGGCTTACCCCACTCACAGCAGCCCTAGCGGGCAGCCTGCTGATTCACACTGGCTGAGGACAGAGGCTATCATTGCTAGTTTTTATTATAACCAGACACCAAAAGACTATATCTCTCACACATAGTGCTTTTCAATTTGGTTAGGCCTGTGCAACTCATTTCCCCACAGGCCTCCTGGCTGGCCTGTTGAGGATGGGTAAGAGGCTACTATCCCTAGTTATAGAAGATACAGCTGAGAACCCTGGGCTGGATTTTTCAGTTCATGTGGCTTCCATGTTCCACTTGCCTTTCATCTAGAACTCCACGTGGCTCTGACCCAGGAGCCAGCCACAGAACTGTCATTATGCTTACTCCAGATACTCTGCAAATCCCTTATTAGTATAGGCACTGTCTTTAAAAGGCTGAGAGATATGGAAGCTGTCCCTGAGGAGGGACTTCAGGTCTATCCATTAAGCCATGCATGTGTTCTCTGAGAATTCATAGGATTTCATACATGGGGGAAATCCCATCTCTTTCAAGATGTGGAACCCCTGAGTTCATAACTTCTCCCTCTTGGGGGTGTGGCTGAGGGAGAGCACCCTAACATGCCTGTGGAGGGATTATGTGGCTCTTGAGTGAATCCAATCCAGGCAGCCTCCTGTGGCCTTTAGGTTCTCCCCTGCCTCTGCCTGCACACATATGATCAGCTTGATCAAGTTCTATGTACTGCGTCATGGGGTGTTTGGGGAGCAGCTAAATGCAGAGTGGGTACCCTGCTACTTACCTGAGTTCCCCCCTCTCTGGGTCACACTGATGCTGTCCTGTAGCATTGTTGGACCTCCATCTTCAACTGCATCATGAAAAGCTACCCCACACTTAATTAGCTCTAGGAGGAGGCAAGAGGCCGGTGCTACTGTGCTCTCCAAGACATCAGGAAAAGTGGTCCACTCTGGCTTCCTAGGAATTTCCTAGCCAACTGGAACTCCAAAAATCATCCACTCTACTGTTGCTTCTCCCCAGTGCCAAGGCCCTAAGGCCACAGAGAGGGAGGAGGGGCAGGCAAGCCAGGCTTGAGACCAGCTCCCCCAGTCTCCTAGGGGGCATAGAGCCTCTAAGACATATGGCATCATAGAGAAGGAGTAGAGACGCCCTCAGCCCCAGATCTATGTCTTGAGTGTTACTATGTAACAAGGAGCAGAGTACAAGCTAAGGGAAGGGAAAGTGGATGTGGATGGGTGCAGGAGCCCCGGAGGCCTGGGCTGCATTCTCTTCCTCGCCGTGTTTACACATCTTCCTGTGGTTCATCTGCCCAGGCCCTTAAATCTCACCGTGAAAGCCCGCACTTGAACCTAGTCAAAGTTCCCTTCTTCTTCCCCCCCCCTCTTCCCCTTCTCCTCTTTTTCCCGTCTTTAGTTTTTGAGACAGTACCTCACTATGTAGCACAATGTCTTACAACAAACTGGCTACAAACTCAACACACTCCCGCCTCCACCCCCAGTCCTGGTTCTGGGACTTCAGGCATGCGCCCCATAGCTGCTTCCCCAGACTCCTTCTTAACTAACCCAGTAGCCCACTGCCAGCAAATCTTCTGCCCTTCCTTGGTGCTAAGGAAGGCCATGGCCATGCTGCCAAGCCAGAAGACATCAGCCTGACTCTCTCATATATCTCCAGTAATGCAAAGGATGGTGGTCCAGGTAGTAAAAGAGTTCTATATTGTGGGATAGAGAGGCAAAAGATTGGAAGAGACAAGTTTCCGCACTCTAAAGGCAAATCTGTCCCTCTGGGATCTGGCATGGGGGGCTTAGATAAAACTGGGATCCCCTTTAAAGCCTCCTTGAAATGGGTTGGAGCTGTAAGATTTCCCATTGCCCTCCATGGTGGTGAGTGCCATGAAATGAATACAGAAGGTCTGACATCCAGATCAAGCTCAGAAGGGAGGATTGTGAGGCAGCATGTGAGCAGAACCTCAAAAGGGTTCCCAGGAGCATGTGCACGGCCCATTAGGGTAAGACATTCCCAAGGAGCCAGTAGGGGCAAAGGCTCCGAAGTGGGAGAAGAGCTGCAGTGTGGGATGTGGTTTATATGTAATAAAGCCAGTCTGGAGTATCAGAGGACAGATCCACCCACAGTCAAGACAGGAGGCCAGAGTGCAGTGACTCAGGCCTTTAATCCCGTAACTTCAGAGACTGTGTTTCTGTGAGTTCGAGGCCTAACTACCAAACAGTAGTGGTTCACACCTTTAATCCTAACTCTAGGAATATGGTGCAGAGTTGAACCCGGAAGTGAAACAACTGGGCAGACATTGAGGGATTCTGTAGAAGGACAAGTCAGGCTGAGGACTCCGGAAGATAGCTTTTACCCTGAGGAGCTGGCTGGTGAGAATTGACTGTGGTTTATTTCTCTCTCTGATATTCCAGCTCTTCCCTCAGTGTCTGGCTCTGAGTTTTCATTAAATACCAACCAGAATTTGTGTTTCATTGAAGGGTACAGGAGGGACAGCCTAGAAGCCGTCTAACCTGAGCTTGATATGGGAGAGAGAAGCAGCCCTGAGCCTGGAGACAGAGGTCACATACGTCTGTGGGCCTTGTAAGGAGACACAGGAGCCAGTGGAGGATTTAGGGCAAAGAAGAAGGATGGGGTTATCTTAAAACCCACCGTGGTTGGACTGTACTGTGGACAGGGTTGAAGGCAGAGGCATAGTGCTGGGGAGGGACAGAGAGGTCAAGGGTGAGGGTCTAGGAGGCCATTCTTGCTGTCCAGCTCTGAGAGCTGTCTCTCAAGCTGTCCCAAGGGATGTGTCCTGCTCACAAGCTCACGGAGGCCCTGGAGCCCAGCAGGGGAAGGATTGGCCATGCCCACTGTCCTCACTCGTGGATGGCTACAGAGACAACCCTCTAGCATGCCTCCCACTCCCCAGGCCTTACCTGACACCAGCTCACCATGGTAGCCCTGCTTGACGAGAGAGAAGACCAGCCTTGGCTGGTGCGCGCAGTCGATGCACGCCTGCACCGCCTGCTGCAGGACAGCTGCAGGCCGCTCAGGTCCCAGGCGCTCAGGAAGCTGCTGTAGCTTCCTCCTCTCTAGGTACGGCCCTGAATCGGCCTGCTTGTTAATGTAGAGGCACACTGTGGGCACAGAGAACAGCCGATGTGAGGTGTCTATCATTGCAAGTGCATTCAGCCAGCAGGGTGCCTGGGCTGGGGCACGTCGGGCATGTACCAGGCCCTGGCACTGGAAAACCTGAAGGGGGCAGACATGGGATTGATCCTCCTGGTGTAAGAAGGTTAAAAGGCTAAAATGCTGTACTTCCCAATTGTCAGGATTTGCTCTGAGGTGACCTCTGGCACTGGACAGAGGGATAATCAGGTCCCCTGAAACTTTTAACTATGCTAATATATTATTATGTGTTAATATATTTTGTGGGAAAGTATCATATAATATAAATCTACAGAAAAAATGTTGGAAGGCCTCTAAAACTGGTTTTTCATGTTCAGTAAATTTTCAGCAGACCACAGTGGGGAATTTCATAAATTTTACAGTTAAAAAAGAAAACAAAAAGCTCATAAATCCCTTTTTACATTGTGGTGTGTGTGTATGGTATGTGATGTGGTGTGTGTATGTATGTGTGGTATGTGATGTGATGTGGTGTGTGTGTATATGTGTGTGGTATATGATGTGATGTGTATATGTGTGTGTGTGGTATGTGATGTGGTGTGTGTATGTATGTGTGTATGATATGTGATGAGGTATGTGTGTGTGTGTGTGTGTGTGTGTGTGTGTGTGTATCAGGTCCACCAGGGTGCACACATGTGTCAATCAGAGAACAACCTGAGGGATCTGTTCTCTCCTTCTACCATGCGGGGTCCAGGTCTTGAACTTAGATCCCAAGCTCTCTTGGAAGCAAGCACCTCTACCCACTAATCCACCTCAGACCCTCACATCAGAAGCCCTTCTTTAGAGAAACCGTTTCTACTGTGAAGTCTGCCCAATGACGTCATTAATACGACAGTCAGTTGGCTAAGGGGCTCGGAGCTAGCAGATACAAGTTCAACCTAATTCTGTCCTAAGACGGCATAGACGCCCGCTCACATCTGTTCACCTGTAACTATGGCATAGGTGCCCTCTCAACCATTTCATCTGTAATAATGAAAATTGCCCAACAGGTCAGCCTGACTCTAGACTGCTCCTCCACTGGCAGGTCATCTGTTTAAAGATTCAAAAGTAACAATAATGTTATCATGACCTGCTAAGAAAAGCCCAAAGATTATCTGTTCTCTCTGCTAGGTTCCTAACAAATGAAGAATTTCCTAGCTTGCTTCTTGAGAAAAACTACCCCACAGTAAGGAGGGAACGCTATGTCCTCCCTTTCAGCAGCAATGCTAGAGGTTCTGCCTCACGAGTACTGTTGACAGTGTACAATAGATGCAAGAAATAGAAATTTTACAAGAATAAAGGAAAACTGAATGTTAATAACAGGGTTGAGTTTTCTTCCATACATCAATTGCCTGTCTTAAGCGTCTGTCTTCCCAAGGCATGAACATCTTACATCAGAGGTCATTGTTTCAGGGAGTGTTGTTTTGTTTTTCAAGTTTTGGTTTGTTGTTATTTTTTTTGGTTTTTCTAGACAGGGTTTCTATATGTAGCCCTGGCTGTCCTGGAGCTTGCACTACAGACCAGGCTGGCCTCAAACTCACAGAGATCTACCTGCCTCTGCCTGGCCAGCGGCGTTTTAAGGACTTTAGGAGGTGACTAGCAGGCCTTTGGGGGTGTTAAGTAGCAATGACAAGCACCTCCCATGTTTTCAAGAAAGTCTGGGTTGGGTGTTCTCAATACGGCTTTGCTCATGAGGAAATGGAGGTTGAGTTCTCAGAGGATTGCTCAGATCTGCAGCCAAGGGCTGCAACATGGAACTTGGAGACAATTCCCTCTGAACCCAAGAGTTCATTACATTCCCTAAGGATGCTGATCTCACTTGCCCTCATCTGGGGCGATCTGGAAAGTAGTTAATAATAGGCTGTGCGCTAGGAGGCAAAGTGATGTGCACCCTGTGTGTTCAGTTCTGAGAAGCTGAGGTGACCACAGGTTCTGAAGATCCAAGAGAAGAGCTAGGGTTGCTCCTGCAGGGGGCTGCTGACAGGAGAGGCAGCTAGGCTTCCTGTCTGAGCTGAGTGTGAGGCAGCAGTGGGATGACCAGACAGAAAGCTCATCCCAGATAGAGAATATGCTGACATATGGAGGATACCTGGTGAGTGGAATGGGGTGGGGTGGGGGGCTGGAACCTGCATGGTTGTCTCAGCAGTGGTAACAGGTTTAGTCTTTATACTGCAGTGGGAGGGGGCTAAAGGGGCTTCAATATATGAGAGCAGGGAGTGAAGCTGTGATGCAGGGTTCTGTGAGTGTGTGTGTGTGTGTGTGTCTTTGTAGTCTTTGTGATGGACTGTGTGTGTGTCTGTGTGCGTGCCTTTGTAGTCATCTACCTACTGTTACAATTAAGAGGACACTGTTGGCTGCCTGGCACATCACTATCATCTCCATCATCATCATTAGAGAGAGGGAGAGATTGAAATGTGTGCCACATTGGGTTGGGGATGTGGTAGCAATTAGAAACACAAACACAGAATGGACACACCCAAGTGAACACACTCAGATGTAGCCACTGCTCTCTCATTCACAGAAAACAAAGCTTTTAATAAGCAAACTTACGCTTTCAGAGACCAGGGCTGTCCTGTCTGCTGCCCAGCTACCATGCCAGATTTGGGGGGGGGGGTGTTATCTCATAGAAACTTTCTTTTCTTTCTTAGAAACAAGGTTTCTTTATGTAGCCCCAGCTGTCCTGGAATTCTCTCTGTAAACTAGGCTGGCCTGGAACTCAGAGATCAGCCTGTCTCTTCCTCTTTTGTTGGGTGCTGGGATTAAAGGTTTAGACACCAACCCTAGTGAAATATCTCAGAGAAATTCTTAGACTCATAAAGTAACTGCTAGATGAAATATACACTGTTATTAGAAAACCACTGTCACCTTGGTCCATTCTGTCCACATACCTGTGAGAGCCTGCGGGGCCATCAAGCTGGGAATAGTGGCTGCATCCTGTGGGATGGAGCTGAGGTCAGGTTCTGGGGTACTCCGTGGAGGTGACAGAGCCAAGGGAGTCATGAGCACGGGAGACTTGATCTGCAAGAGAGTCTGTTTAATGAATAAACATGTAGACATGCTCTATGTACCACCCTAACCTTTCCTGAATATGTACCAATCCTCAGGATTCCTTTTCACTGCTACACCTTTCTACTTCTCAGCTTTGGGAATGGAGTTTCAGATTCAAGTTCATGTTCACAATCTGTATTTGCATTATAGTCAGAGGACAGTTCTGTACATCACTCTTATATTGGCCCTACCCAGGAAATGACAGCACCGGGTAGTAGGTGTAGCAACATATAAAGGCATGGAGAATAGGATGCAGACTACAGGAATGCCCTGTCCACACCTCTGTGCTCTGTAGAATCCTGGCCACAGGGCTTTTTCTGTATCCACCAGGAAATGGACCATGATGCTCTCCTCACTCTCTAATGAGCTCACAGCTTGCAGAAGCACTCTCTGGGTTGCTGACAAGCTGTTCAGTGGTGACTTCCTATGGCAGACTGTCAGATACAATCTGGATGGGACAGGAATGGACAGCCACCACTTGTGAAGGTCTCCCCAGAAACCACACACAAGGAGATGGTGTTTGTACTAATGGAATTGGTGAAGACAAGTCAATGATATTGGGTCAATAAGCCACTCTTTACCTGGCACTAAGGTTGGGTCAGAGTGATGAATGTCAGTGGAGAATAGATGGTGGATACAGTTTAAAACTGGAATAAATCATTAACATCTCTTTTTCACCAGTGACTTATGTGGGGACCCCACTCCAGAAGAATCAAGTCAGTTTATAAGATGAGAACCAACCCTAGGTATCAAGAGTTTTAAAAGTTTTAAAATTTTTCGGTGTGTAGATACAACTCAAGAGCAATACTCAGTCCCCAAGCTTTTCAACTTTTTCAAGCAGTCTCTTGTGGGTCTCATAAAAATGTCAGTTTTGATTATGCATTCTGGGATAGGATTCTACATTCTAATGGGAGCCCAGGCAGAATGTTGCTGCAGGTCCACAAGTATACCTTGGACAGCTGGGTGTTAGATTCCATTGTTAATTCACACGCATCTACATCCTGACACTTTTCTAGACTCTTAGGGTGGACTAATAATAGTGATGGAGAAAAGGAGTGCTCCCAATGCCACATATCCCGCTAATAGTGATGGAGAAAAGGAATGCTCCCAATGCTGCATATCCCACGAATAGTGATGGAGAAAAGGAGTGCTCCCAATGCTGCATATCCTGCTAATAGTGATGAAGAAAAGGAGTGCTCCCAATGCCACATATCCCGCTAATAGTGATGGGGAAAAGGAGTGCTCCCAATGCTGCATATCCCACGAATAGTGATGGAGAAAAGGAGTGTCCCAATGCCGCATATACCACTAATAGTGATGGAGAAAAGGAGTGTCCCAATGCCGCATATACCACTAATAGTGATAGAGAAAAGGAGTGCTCCCAATGCGCATATCTCACGAATAGTGATAGAGAAAAGGAGTGCCCCCAATGCGCATATCCTGCTAATAATGATAGAGAAAAGGAGTGCTCCCAATGCTGCATATACCACTAATAGTGATGGAGAAAAGGAGTGCTCCCAATGCCGCATATCCCACGAATAGTGATGGAGAAAAGGAGTGCTCCCAATGCGCATATCCCATTAATAGTGATAGAGAAAAGGAGTGCCCCCAATGTGCATATCTCACGAATAGTGATAGAGAAAAGGAGTGCCCCCAATGCGCATATCCTGCTAATAGTGATAGAGAAAAGGAGTGCTCCCAATGCGCATATCTCACGAATAGTGATAGAGAAAAGGAGTGCCCCCAATGCGCATATCCCGCTAATAGTGATAGAGAAAAGGAGTGCTCCCAATGCGCATATCTCACGAATAGTGATAGAGAAAAGGAGTGCCCCCAATGCGCATATCCCGCTAATAGTGATAGAGAAAAGGAGTGCTCCCAATGCGCATATCCCACTAATAGTGATGGAGAAAAGGAGTGCTCCCAATGCGCATATCCCACGAATAGTGATAGAGAAAAGGAGTGCCCCCAATGCGCATATCCTGCTAATAATGATAGAGAAAAGGAGTGCTCCCAATGCGCATATCCCACTAATAGTGATGGAGAAAAGGAGTGCTCCCAATGCCGCATATCCCACAAATAGTGATGGAGAAAAGGAGTGCTCCCAATGCTGTGTATTCATTGTCTTAGTCACTGTTCTACTACTGTGAGAAGACACCGTGACCAAGGCAACTCTTATAAAATAAAGCATTTAATTGAGGGCTTGCTTACAGAATTAGAGGGTTAGACCATGATCATCATGGCAGGAATCAGGCTGGCCTGGTGCTGGAGCAGTGGCTGAGAGCTTTGCATCCAGATCAGCAGGAAGTGGGCAGAGAGAACAAGAGACTGGGCCTGGCCTGGGCTTTCAAACCCTTAAAGCCTACTCCCATTGACAACCCTCCTCCAATAGGCCATACTCAATCCAACAAGGCCGCACCTCCCAATCCCACCCCCCAGTTTTATTCCCTGGTGGCTAATTATTGGAACATATGAACCTGTGGGGGCCATTCTCATTCAAATCATTACAACCAATTTGCTATATTCATTCAGTCAGTCACTCTACAGCTATGGATTGTCCTGTTTCAAGTCAGACTAGCTGTTTTGTAATACAACTGAAATAAAACAAGCCACAAATTATCCTCACAGAGTTACTACTGTGATGGTCCAGGGGAGACAACAACCATAACAAGTGTGTGTTACAGACAGTTAGCAAGTGGGGTGAGCTAGAAATAAATTAGGGATTGTCTGGGAAATAACTAAAGAGGTGCACTTTGGAAATTTTAGAACAGAATGGCTTGGGTCACATCGTATAAAGATAGAATTGAACAAGTAACATAGTTGTCTGGGGGAAGAACCTTCCTGGCAATGAGAACATGAAGCACTCAAATCCTGAGGCAGGAAGAGGGAACAGGATGGGAAAGGTGAAGATGTGGGCCTGGGCATGGCTCTGGAGGACGTGCCAAGTCTCCAGCTATTAACCCAGGACTTTCGAACAGGCAACTGACACACAGTCCTGCCGACTCCTCGTGCTGCAAAGAGGCTGAAGGGATGTGGTGGAAGAACACTGATCTGGAGGAGTGAGCAAGACGTGGCGATCGGGAGGACAGCGTGCAGGTGAGAGGGGATGGGTGTTTCTGGATACATTTGGATGGTGGAAATATGTCAGGGTAGAAAAGCCACAAGTGACTCTGAAAGTCAGAGCCAGAAAGGCTTCAGACCGTGTAAGGATGACTCCACCTTGCTCGGACACAACTGAGATTGTTTAATGAGATGGCTCTTACTGCAATAAACTTAGGAAATGATAGGAAAAAAGATATTAGGAAGTAAAGCCAACAGTTTATAGTTTTGTCATGGAGGGGACCGAGAACTAGCCACACATTAGGGAGAAGTAGAGTGAAAGGTTTGTCTGTCCTACAAAAGGTGTCACCTAGCACTATCAAAGGGGAAACAAAAGGCAAAGGACCGATGTTGGCAAAGTTGTGGGGAAACCGCAACAGCTCTACACTGGAGATGTAAAACGGTGTAGTCACTATGAAAATCAGAAAGACAGCTCTTTAAAAACCAAAGCAGAGCCCACACAGCCCAGTGACTCAGTGTGTGCTCATGGGAAAGAGCTGAAGGTCGTCTGAAAGTCAGTGTGGACACTGGCCCTACAGGCCACGACTTACATAGTCGGAGGTCAGATGTAGAGAATGGAGCAGTCACTGCTGAGCTGGGGCTGGAAGGGGTGAAGAGCAGCTTCCTGATTCCAGCTCTAGAGACTAGCTGCACAACATGACTCTAACGCATATAAACAATTGCAACTTAATTTCATGCCGTGTGGGGGGCTTTCATCACAATTTAAAACATTCTTAAAGTAGTTTAAAAGGCATTTTTGTTCTTTTTATATTTCAAGATGGGAGAAATAAGTATTTGGTTTGTTTGCTTGTTTTTATTTATTTATTTATTTATTTATTTTGAGACAAGGTTTCTCTGTGTATTGCCCTGGCTATCCTGGAACCCACTCTGTAGACCAGACCTGGACCTGAACTCAGAGATCTGCCTGCCTCTGCCTCCCAAGTGCTGGGATTAAAGGTGTGCAATAGAGGAGAGATAGGCTTTACTGCTGATGTCAGTGATCCAGGAGAGGAGACCCATGAGCTAATGACATGTGGTAGCACTATGGGCTCTGAGCAGGTGCTGGGAGAGAAGGTGATGCTCACTGGGAGCTGGGCCTGTCATGTGCTACTGCAGGAAGGGAGGCAGAATTGAAGGTGTGCAGGCGCTGAGACGAGGTGGGAACGGGAGCTTGCAGAAGGGCTGTACTGGGTGGTCCAATTCCTTCACTGGAACAAAAAGTGGTGTCGAAGGATGGAGAGGCTGGCGTGTAAGAAACCGGAATGTGATGACGGGAAAGAGCGTGCCAGTGAGTGGTCCTAAGGGGACAGAGCAAGGTGTGGAAACCAATCTGAAAGGAGAGCAGTCAACAGCAGGCCCGGTGACTGCACAGCGGTGGTGCGGTGCTGTGCGGGTACCCAGCTACAGCCTCCCACCCTGTAGACCCAAAGCTTCAGTCAACAGAAGGGATTGTATTTCATTTTGACTGCCGCCATCTGAAAAAAATTACAGGAACAACACACTACTGAACAATGAAAAAGTAATTTAAAAAATGAGTACTGGGATTATGTTATGTTGCCCTGTTTCCTCTCATGGTAATTATTTGTTCAGCCCATGGGTTTAATAAAAGCTGATTAGCCAAAGGTAGATAGGAAGTATGGGTGGGGCTACCAGGCTAAGAAAACTCAGAGCAGAGAAAGACGTCACAGAGCTGCCTGCCAGAGAGACAACAAAGATGCCAAAAGACACAGAGAAAAGAAGTTGACATGTTACTCTAAGAAAAGGTACCAAGCTGCGTGGCTAAACAAGATGGGTTGAGTTCAGATTAAGGAGTTAGCAAGTTATATGCCTGGGCCCTAGGTCAATCAACGTAAAAAATAATACAAATGTCTGTCTGATTCTGTGGGACTGCCAGACTGCCGGTCAAACCTCTGGTCCAGGCCCAGAAAGTCTGGGCCAGAAACTTCATACAACAAAAATGCCTCGGTGGGGGGATGAAAACTGAAATACTGTGACTCCATCTCCATCTATGATTTTGGCTTCCTCAACTGTCTGTTCTTACAAGGCAGTAGCCCTGACTATCCTAAGAGTCCCCAGTGACCTTGCTATGAATGATATCCTACTGTGCCGAAGGTTTCTGGTGGGAAGGCAGGTGGGGAGGGGCCCAAAGGCTTCAGGCAGTAAGCTCTCCTTTCAGGCAGTCAACTGTCCTTTCCTAAGTCTTAGTTCACTAATCCCCTGAAACTCTAAGCCAGCCCCTATTAAATGCTTTTCTTTATAAGAGTTGCTGTGGTCCTGTCCTGGGGTCTCTTCACAGCAATAGAACACAGGATGGTGATTGTTGGTGACTGTCCCAGGAGTAGCTAGAGCAAGGACAACTTAGCCCTTGTCACCGCCCTACGCTTGCCTTGAGGACACAATTCTTTCTTCCTTACATTCACATTCTTTGTTCATTCAAAACTCTCTGGGTGTTGTAAGGAGAAACCATCAGGAAGTGCAGGTAGAGAAATGGAATCATTCAACATGTCTGACTTCAGACTGCATTCTAAAAACTTGCCTGTACAATGCAAATTGATTCCAAAAGGAAGTACTTATGATTCTATTCCAAGGGGTCAGCCTGCCACTGGATCCACAGTTACCTTTTCACATCTGGAAGAGCATAAACACCCAGGAGATGGAGGGGTTGTATCATATGGCCTTGGCTTCAGTCAAATTGGCATATTTAATAATCGTTGCCTCAGCACTTGCTCAAGGAGATAAAACTATGTAAATATGACATATATATAGCAGGCATCATGATGAAATCAGAAGGGATTGGGAGAGAAGAGCCCTTCAGACACACAAATGGGTAAGGAGGGAGGCTGGGGTTTCTCCTACCTTCCTGGAGTGGGGATGCCTCAAGTCCTGTGGTGCTTACATGGGCTGCTGTCCCACCTGGGGCGGGAAGAAAGACTTCATCTCCTCCTGACACAGGAGTCCAAGAAGAACAAAATGAAGAATGATGTGATACCTCTGTGTGTGTGAGAGAGCGAGAGAGAGAGAGACAGACAGACAGACAGACAGAGAGAGAGAGAGAGGGGAACCGGATGTGTCCATGAGCCTTGCTGCCCACTATACCTCGTGACATAATAATTTTCAGTAGAAACTACGCGTGTCAAAGGAGTCAAGTTCTGTGCTTCAGTAACCACAGTCAAAGTGACCAGCACTGTTGTTGAGAAGGGACAATGGACATATAACAGACCCACTTGAATTAGTCCATAAGAAATGACTATACAGTCTTCAGAAATACTGCTAGTTAACAGTTGTTGTGAATGAAAATGGTCCCATATGTTCACAGGGAGTGTCACTATTGGGGGTGTGGCCTTGTTAGAGGAAATGTATCTGGGCATGGGCTTTGAGGTTTCCAATGCTCAAGCCAGCCTCCCTCCCTCTCTCTTTCTCTCTCTCTCCCTGCTGCCTATGGGTCAAGATGGAGAACTCTCAGCTCCTTCTCTAGCACCATGTCTGTCTGTGTACCACCATGATGATAACGGACTGAACCTCTGAACTGTTCGCCAACCTCACTTAAGTGGTTTCCTCCAGAAGAGTTACTGTGATCACGGTGTCTCTCCACAGCCATAGAAACACCAACAAAGACAGAAGTTAAACACAGCCATGTTTAAAGTTTGAGGTGCGGAGATTTACAGTTGAATTAAGTGCATTTTTAAAGTACTGGGTGTTCAGAACTCATCACTTTGCAGCCATTGCACTCTGCATCTGTACTGCTGAGGGTGGGCTGCTGGGCAGCTTTGTCTCACTCTGTGCTCAGGTTCATTTCTCGGTGGCTCAGATATGATAGCATGGGGATATTTTCACCTTGTAATGTTCCAAATGTTACAAATTAGGACTGGGTTTATTGTATTGGTTTACAGACCTAAAAAAGTGACAAGAACATATTTTAAAATTCTGATTCAACTTCACAGAGTGTCATACATTATGGTGCTACATCGTGAATGACATTAAAAATTATAATCCTGCTGCTTGATTTATTTTGCTTATTCGTTTGTTGTCAAACCCTGGCTTTTAGTTCGCAGCCTTGCAAATAGGATGGTAGGCCCACTACTTGAAGATATTAAAGTCAGTGCATCTACAGGAGGGAAGCTCAGGTTTAAGCGTTGAGCAGCCCCTTCCTGGGTCCTCACAAAGATCAAGGTATTCTCTAGTCATGAAATGTAAGGGAAACTTGTCTGCTGGCCTTCGAAGAGTTTTTGAACTGAGGATCTAACCGAGATGCTGAGAACTAAGTATTCCCATTAGTACAAAGCAGGCTGCCATCACGGCTGAGTGTGGCTTCCTAGGAGCTATGGTGTTAAGAGGTTCTCTGCTTTGTTTACCAAGGTGATAGGACAACAGGGCTCAGGGAGGAGCAGGCCCCAGGAATACAGTAGCAGGAAGCTGCAAGAGACTCAGCCAGATGGGCCCTGGGATGGGGACGAGCTCTGGTCCAGCCTGACCTCCCCTTTTCTGCCTACAGCTCACCCTTGTTAGCCTGCGTCTCAGAACCAGGCCCGAGTCTAGAAAAGCAATAGATGCCTGTGTCGTTCTCAGGCCAGAGAGAGCGACCATTTGTGTAGTGACAGAGCTGCTGCCGGTGACATCACCTGGCACATGCCCAGGACACAGCCAGAAGACAGAGACAAAGAGCTCAACAAAGCCTCAGAGTTATACTGTTCACTGTCACCAACACCAGCGATTGCCATTACAATGCCATCAGTGACACTGTCATTTTATAATAGTGATAGTGGTTATTGCGTTAATACATCGTAAGACAATAGCCATAGTGCTTACCCTTGCAGTGTGCTTTTATTCCAAATGCCCCCTCCCCCCCGCCCCAACGTACCAATGGCAGAAAACACTAGAACTGAACTTGCAAGGAGCATCTGCAGCAAGTGTAAACGGCCTCTGATGGAGGGCACTGGAGAATTTCCTTTCCTTTCTTTTAATTTTTTTTTTTATTTACTCTTTAGCAATTTCATACATGTCTGTTACTGTGGGATTATGCTTTTGTACATTGCAAATATTTGTCACTCCTATTGGTTTAATAAAACGCTGATTGGCCAGAAGACAGACAGGAGGTATGGGAGGGGCTACCAGACAAAGAGAACTCTGGGAAGAGAAGGGGAAAGCACAGGTGCCAGAGAAATGCAGAGGAAAGAAGACTAGGATGCTGCTCTGAGAAAAGGCACCAAGCTAATCATGCGTTAGTTTAAGAGTAAAAACTAGTGATTAATATGCCTGAGCCACAGTCAAACAGCATGTAATTAATATAAACCTTTCTGTGATTATTTGGAGCAGCTGGTCCAGACCTCAGGGTTTGGCTGGGTCAGGAACTTCTTACTACAGTCTGAAATGCATTTTGATCCCACTCACCCCTACTGCCCTCTCTGGAGCCCCGTCCTTACCCCTACACATTCACTTCCTGCTTTAATCAGTCATTTATATATTTATCTGAGGCAGGGTATAACTTTGTTTCCTAAACTGGTCTCAAATTCAATGGGCTCCAAGAATCCCCCTGCCTCCAGACAGCTGGGAAATGCCACTATATCCAGGCCTCAAAGCATTTTCTTAGTTATAAAATACAAGATCTTTGAGGTTATTAAGGTAGGACCAGGTTAGTCAGGTTTGGTTTTTTGTTGTTGTTTTTAGCAGCTCCTGACCCCCTGCTGTGCCCCAGATGCTTACAGTTCCTGGTTAGTGAAAGGGGACTGCACAATTCACTTGCTGGCTTTTTCACAGAGTCCTGTCACCGATGGTAAAACGGGGTGTCGCGGCCTGAGAAATTGCCAAAATAAAACTGAGGAGGCCACATTACCATCTCCATTTTGCCAACTGAGAAGATTTTAAATTACCAGCACCTGTCAGTGTAAACAAAACCCTTCTCTCACCAACATATATTTTAGAACAAAGGGTAAACTTTTGAGGAAATCATTTTAGCTTTGTGAAAAGTTTCACATGGTTCTTACTCCTCCTGTGTAACCAACCTAAGCTGAGTCCTCCTGCTCTGGGGTGTCCCTGGGTGAGGGACACTGGAAACTCCCCTCTGGAGGGAGGGACCTGGCAAAGTGAATCAGATTCATTACGTGGAGTGAATGACCATTTTTCTTGGCCCAAGAATGTCTGCGTCTACTCGTAATTTTTTTCCCTTAGGTCACAGGCCCCAAGGGACCAGGAATAAGGCCAACACAGTTTTAATATGTTCCCTCAGAACTTGGACTTGCTCCCTGGTTCTGTGAAACAGAACGGCTGCCCTGCTCCAGCCTCCAAATGCAATTTCCAGACTTCACCAATGGCACAGGTTCCTGAGCAGGTACCAAGTAGGCTTAGGTACCCAGGCTAGCTTCTGAGAGCAGATCTACAACTCCAAAACCAGGACTGCCATGAACAAAAGAGGTTTCCCTGACTGAAGGCTTTGACTTCTTTTGGTCAAGAAGAGCTTAAAAATAATTTTTTAAAATAATGTAGGCTACAGAGATGGATGGCTCAGCAGTTCAGAGAATATACCGCTCTCATGTAGCCTCAAACTCTGCTTTTAGTACGGACAGGAAGTGGTTCACACAACTACCCAATGCCTCTGGCCTCTGTGAGCACCTGCACTCACACGCACGCACACACACACACACACACACAACGCACACACAATTAAAGACAATGAGGGGATGGAAGGATGGTCCAGCCATGCAGAGCACTGGCAGCTGTTGCAGAAGGGCCAAGATCAAGTCCCAGAAACCACGTGCGGTTCACAACTGTCTGGTAACTTCAGTCCCAGGGATCCAACCCTCTCTTCTGGCCTCTTCAGACACAGCACACATGCGGTACACAGACAAACACTCATACACATAAGATAAAAACAAATAAAAATCTCATAAAAAGTAAAGAAAACTAAAGCAAATGACCCTCCAGTAATTTTAAATAACCAACCTTTCCCTACGACTGTTGTTGTACTTTATTTTTTGGAAGGATTAGAAGAGGGAGAGGGTAAAGGTTGAATTCATGTCCTGATCTTCTACACGCTTTTTCTGCTGACCTGAGGTAATTTTCATACATTTTCCTAATACTTGAGAGTGAATTGCCATTTGCATTTTGGTTGCAGTATCCAGGTCTCAGGATGGAAACACCAGCATTTATTTAAAAAAATAAAATAAAAAAGCTGGAAGACAGTTACTGGAGCTTGTCTTTGAAGCTCCAAGGCCTGCAGAACAAGCTGATGACACATTTCTCTCTCCCTCAAGTAGCCTGTCCCTTTAGGATGTGCTCGGTCATAGGACTGAGGTCATCCTCAGCCTCCAGCCACAGCCTCTCCACAGTGGTAGTTCTTAGGATGCTCTCTGGCTCCTGACTGCCATGGATCTGCCTCTTTGCAGTCAAACTTGACATTAGTATCTTTTCTAAGAATGAAACTATAATGGACACCCCAGAGCCCCTTGCTAAACCTCTGTCTGGGGAGCCTTTGACATCTGCCAGCTTACAGCATTTCTTTAAATGTCTCAGGAATAGCATCGGCTTCCACGTAAACACATGAGGAATGGGTTTTAGAAGTGGCTTCGAGAGCCACCCTGGTGCATATAGATGGGGGGGTGGGAGGTGAGTGCCCCACACCCCCATTTAGATGCCAGCTTAATAACGTAATAACATGGTGGCCATGGCCTAAAATCTGCTCACCTTATAGCTTCTCCTTTTGGTGTAATTTGCTTTCTCCACTAAAGAGCACACAAAAGCACACATTATATGCTGTGTTGTCACAGTGAGACCCTGTCTGCTGCATGCTCCATTGGGAGACTTATTTCCTAGCCTGTGGTTACCCACGTCCCTGTCTTCCATAGAATTCTGCACTAGAGCTCTGCCCAATTCTGGGGCGCTCCAGCCGGACATGACTGAAGAGAAGGAGATGGTGGAGGCATACCTTGTACCTGGGTTTCCGCCCTCTCTTCTTAGGCATTGCCACTGCTGGTACAGAGCCAGCAGAAGCAGAGTAGAGGTTATGGACTGCCACCTGCACCGGTGTGGAGTGAAGTGGAGGCCGGCCACGCTTCCTCCCTGGGACCTTCTGGGTCTGCATCTCAGCTGGTGCCAGTCTTACTGAAGGAGGAAGCAAACCGCACAGGCAAGAGAGGTCCTGGGAATTAGTCCAGAGAGAAAGCAAAACAAAAACAGAAACATCTGTTTGGTTTTCAAAGCACACAGCTTTGTGTGTGTACCTACCAGTTACAGAAGACAGACAAAGACGTGTTGAAGAGAGACAGGCACCATAGGCAGCGATGCTGCTGGGTGCAAAAGACAGTAGACTCCTGATCCAGACACACCTGATACTGTCACCAGCAACGGAGGCTTTCAGGTCTCAATTCAATCTTTCGCTAATAAAATAGTATCACAATAGTATTTAAATACTATATACAACACTTCCATGTTTATAATGTTTGACATTAAATAAATCAATGTTATACATAATATCATTGTGCTACATAAATTCATCCATTCCCCTACCCATATTTAACTTTCTTTCTTTAGTTTAATTACAAATTGTTGTCACTTCTTTTTCTCTTGAAAAAAAATTTAGTAACTGTCTAAGAAGTAAATTTCATTACAGCATGACATCCTTTAGTCGAAATATAAACAGAGGTTTGCATACAAAAATGTTCATTTTAACAGTATTTAGAATTTTAGAAATAAAATAGATAAAACCCAAGTAACGATGCATAATAGCTAACACTTCTACAAACTAAAACTGATGACTAGTTTAAAGCCTTTGGCAGCACGTTTTGCACAAGATGACAGTAGGTGACAAAAGCACCACACATAAGTGATGCATAAGATGATCTCAATTATGCAAAAATTTATACGGTAAAATAAAATGAAAGTAGACATGCTAAGACGTCATCTGGATAAAGATGACCAGACTGTGGGCAACTGTTCACAACACACAGTTCTTTGTACACAGTTGACAATATCCACCATAAACTGCCCAGGTAGAATTCCATACATACAAACAAAAGGCTGATCAACCTAACACACCTTAAAATAATATATTACGACATCAGAATGGGAATAATTGTTTTTGAAAATACCTTATTTGGTAGATAGATTTCTTTTTAATGTGAAATTAAACCCACAGCCCTGTATCACTATGTGAGCACTTTACCAGTGAGCCAAACTCCAACTCAGTAAATAGAATTGTACAGTATAAATACTTTTATTTCATATGCTGTTGAATGCTTCAGATAAAGAAACAAGCTGGGCTGGGTTTCCAGTGAACCCAGGTCAGAACACCAGCCTCAGGCAGCACACACCTGTCTGTAACTCCCAAGGCCTCCTCTAGGCACCACACTCACAAACATAAATCCTCATCCAAACACATGTATGTACCCATAGTTACAAATAAAGCAAAAATAAGATAATTTACAGCAAAGAAAGAACCTGTTAAAAATACCAATTTTCTTTGTTTCTACATGTTGAAGATAACACCCCATCTCACTGATTTAAGAGACTTTCTTTTGACATAACAACATTCCCTGGATAAGGCTGTCCCCGCACTTCGAGCAGATCTGAATTTCAAGGGAGTAGGGAGCATCTTTTTAAAATTCTTAGTAAAGCATAAGATAATGACATATTGTAATTGAATACATTTTAGAGTCAATGAATTGTGATTATTGTCTAGGAATCACAACATAAAAATCTATTTCTGGACTTGGCATTTATGCTCCTTAGCATGAACAAATCGTTCACTGGCACAAGAGGCCAAAAGCGCTGACGTCCAACAAGACTGACAGGTAAATGTCGCTCTCATTTTGACCTGCCGTTATCAAATTTCTGCTTCTTTCTTATGAATTTAAAGGTTTTAGAAACAGAAGCCTTTCTTATTTAGAGTGTATTTCTGCACCTTCATACTTTGCCTTGCTTTTTAAAGTTTACTAAAGTTTATTAAATTTTCTTTAGTTACTGTGTGTGTGTGTCTGTGTGTGTGTGTGTACACACTGATGATCATGGAGCCTAGAGATTAACCTCCATGTTGCTCTGCTTAGTTTTGGTTTGAAGAGACAAAGTCTTCGCATACAGATCAAACAGTCCTCAAACTCATGTCCTTCCCCTCAGTCTCCTGGGTGCTAAAATGACAACTGCCTATGTATCCTGCTTTGCCTTTAGTCTGGAGAGTAACAATGTGTCTAACAGCATCAAAGGGAATCAAGAAAAAGAAATCTACGCTGAGGGGCTGAGGAGAAAGCCCAGTTGAGAGAGGAAGGTACAAGGTAAGATCTGGTCCCACCCCAGAACAAGATAGACAGGCATAGTCACTGTGCTTATAATCCTAGCACTGAGGAGGCAGAAACAGGTGAATCTACCGGGTCGGCCTGCTGGCCTGCCAGCCTAACCTAAATAGTGAGCCCCAGGTCCCAGGGAGAGACCCTGTCTCAAAACTATGACAGACAGCATCTAACAAAGAACATGGAGGTTAATCTCTAGGCTCCATGATCATCAGTGTGTACACACACACACAGAGAGACACACACACACACAGTAACTAAAGAAAATTTAATAATTTTTAAAAGAAAATTATGTTTACAACAATATGAGTTAGAAACAAAGTTTCAAATATAAATAAATCTAAAGGAGTCTTTGACATCCAAAAATTAAACTGAACTTTCTCTAAATTGTTTGGTATAACAAAACCTTTCCTAGAGAAAAAAAAAAAAAAACTATCTGTTCAACCAATTTCTTTTCCCCTGACATTCCACCTATCTTTTCTCCTCTTCTTTTTAACGAGAAAAAGCCATGCCTTATGTGGCCTCCCACTTCCTGTCTTCCAAGAAGCACCAGTCTTAGGCCCTGTGAGAACTGTGCTAGCTAACAAGTCTGAAACATAATGCTAATCATGTATCATGAGGACCAAGCAGAAGTCACTGTTGATGGAGGTGGGTACCACAGGGAGGGGACAGAGCCAGAAGCAAGAAGTGTTCAAAGCTCCTTTGACCTGCCATGCCTGAGTGAGCCTGCTCATTCTACCTGCTAATCAGGGACAGGTTCAACAACGCTCACTGCAGACCAATTCAATGTTAAGTAGCAAGGTTACTTACCTCAATAATAAATAAATTTATTAGAACCATGGAGGCTCCTCTGAGAGGATAATTTTAGAGTTTGGAGAATCACTAACTAGCAAAGCACATTCACTTACAATAACAGACCCAGACTCTTTCAGAAAGTGGGAGAAAGAAGGAATGCAGGTGCCCCCAAATTCCATTTCCAAAACTAAAATATAGATTAAAAAAGAGAGAAAGAATAGTACTAAATAATATAATGCTAAAAATAAGGAAGAGCCCCAGCTTTGAAAACAGTAATAGCAAGACATATGAAATCTTGCTAGGGAAAGCTGACCTATGGAGGGCAGTGAAATTTATCATGCTTAAATAAAGGGTCAGTGGTAACAGGAAAGGCAATTACCAGACTATGTAATAAAGGACTGTCACCCAGAAGGTGACTTTTCTTAAGTAACTCTGTGTCTTAAGAAAAATAAAAACAGCTGGGTGTAATGACGCATGCCTTTAATCCTAGCACTTGGGAGGCAGAGGCAGGCAAATGTCTGTAAACTCAAGGCTAGCCTGGTCTACCCAGTGAATTCCAATGAGAGCCAGAGCTACATATTAAAAAACTATCTCAAACAAACAAGCAAAAATATAACAAAAGAAAAATGAACACAAATTCTAATGAAAATAACATACTTAAATTTTATTAAGAAAAAAAACTGAAGAAAGTCCAAAAATATGTGGCTGGGGGTAATTCTTTGCAAAATTATTTATAATGGTGAGGTACTGAAAACTATCATAACACCCCTAAAAACAGCCTTGATTTGGCTCATTAATTTAAACTCAAAGATGGAATACTTTGTGGGTTTAAGCATGCACATGTGTGTGCACTGGTGTGTGTGTGTGTGTGTGAGTGTGTAAGAGGACACATGCAGGGTACTTCTCTACAGTGTTTGTATGGCTTCATGTGCGAAACTGCAGTACTCTATAAATAGGTTAGCTCTGAGAAAGAAAAACCTTGGGAAGAAAGAAACTGGAATGTGGTTTGTACTTTCATTTGTGTGCCATTTAAGTTGTTTGAATTTTTAAATCAAAGGCAAATACATAAATAGAAAAATAAACAATGTGTGGATGAGTTTCATTCTCTGAGAGCTCTTTCTGATATCTCCACTCTTTTTAAAGAGCCTTTCTATTTCTTTGTTTTCTAATGATGGTGCATTAACTGAGCACTGCTTCAATATCCCAAACAAAGGCAGTAAGAAGAGGTTGCTTTGACAAAGGCTGGGCAAGCAGTCTACTACTCACAAGGCAGTTTGACTACATGTCCATTTGGCAAAACATGGGTTTTCTGTGATCTACTTAGCTGTAGGCTTTTGATCAGTTTTACAGTGTCAGACACATTCCTTCTGTGAAATGGGCCTCAAATCCAGTCAGAAAATAAGAGGTTGCCCTACAACCTATACTATCATGGTATATAAAATTAAGGCGTATCTTAACTAGAAGGCTATACTGAGGCAGAGTCTACAACTGGGACTCCCCAGACTGTTAATGGCTTTCACCCTCAGCCTTGGTCATAGAAGCCTCTCTTTGCAGTGGGTAATTGTTAATGCAGAGTCTCATAGCTGGTCTAAGTGTTAAAATTAAACACTATTAAGTACTCAGCCCCTTTAAGTTCCAAGGAACATTCTAGAACAGGGGACGGAAAGATTCTAAAACAGTAACCGCCTATGAAAAATTAGACAAGAGAGACAATAATAATATACACAAATAATGTAAGCAAGCTATAAAATGCCAGAGCAACAAGGATGGAAGAAATCAGCTCTGCTAGCAGAGATGGGAGGGGTAGAAACAGGAGAATCAGAACATGACATCAGATTTAGAACTTTCTCAGGCAGAAGCACCCAGGCTGGTGATGCAATATGGTTGGCAGGGAAATCTGGGGGTTGTATAAAGGAAGGATGTTATAGTAGGTCCTAGCCTGGACTATCCAGGCCTAGACCAGAGGTTTGGGCCCACTGCCCGCCTAGGCCCAAATAATCACACAGCCGCTACGCTGATTGACCTAGGGCCCAGGCATATAACTCAACCCATCCTGTTCAGCCGCGCGGCTCAGTACCTTTTCTCAGAGCAGCATTTCAACTTCTTTTCTCTGCATAGTCTCCTGGAATCTCCGGGGCATTTTCTAGGACTCTGCCTGGCGTCTGTGTCTCGATGAGATGTTCCCGGGTTTTCTTAGCCTGGTAGCCCCACCCACACTTCCTGTCTGGCTTTAGCCAATCAGCTTTTATTAAACCCATAGGAGGGACCAAATATTTACAACGACAGGAAACAGGACACAATCCCACTGCAGAAGGGTAGATGAATTAGGCAGGGAGAAAGATCCACACTTTCTGAAGTTTCTGAAAGCACCAAGAGGTAGCAAGTACACAGTCTCAAGTCTCTGCTGGACTTTTAAATTATTTCTTTCTGCTAGCTACAGGGAATGGGTGTGAGCCCGCTGCAGTGGTCTTTCTCTCTAGCAGTTCAGAACGTTACAGTAATTCTGTTCCACCTTGCTTTGTGGCTCCATGTGGAATTCACTGTGATCCAAGGTCTTTCATATGCAACCTATGGACACCCAATGCCCTAATAGCTCTTGGGTTATTGGGGCGCTACACAAGGTGACTTCTAATAAGACAGGCTCACGTTGGCACTCAAGCCATTCTCAAAGATGGCCCAAGAGCTCAGGCTCCAGAGATATTTCCTCCCTTGCACTATTCTCTCGACTCCGTGACCCCCCATTGCCTGACTAATAGTGATCTCAAGTAACGGGTAAATGTGGTCCATACAGCATCCTCATTATTGCATGCACATAAGTGATGTGCGTGCATCCCTGGAGGCCAGAGCCCATGTTCCACTTATTATTCTGCCCTTGAGCTTCTGGCACAGCATTGCACCTGCAGCGTGCACCTGGTAGCCATGTGATGGCAGCCCTGTTCACCATGGAGTACAGCCGTCTCACCTGGAGTCAGAAGTGCGTATCTACATTTTCCAGGCTTAGGTAAACATATCTATTTGGATAGATATGTGTTTCAATATAAAAGAACACTTTGAAGAACAACAAACCCTTCACATTGGGTGAAGATCCAACTCTGTGAAAGAATGCACAAGGCCCTGGGTTTGATACTCAGCACTGAAAAAAAAAAAAAAAAAAACTAAATAAACAAAAGACGGGAACCACTTCATATGACAAGAATGGGGGCAATGGGGACTGCTAAGACAGCTAAGGACACATACTCCTTTCCTCTGCACACACACACAATTAAAAATAAAATGAGTCCTTTATTGAAAAACAAGGAATGAAGACAATAATAGTCTGGTAAATTAAGAAAACGAGCTCTTTTAATCCAGATTTTCCCAGTTCTGACAAAATTTAGCCAAAGCCAATACTTGCATCTATTCATTCCTAGCATTAAAATTTTACTCTGTGATATTGTTCTCCATATTTTATTTATAGGATAAAATATTTAAAAATACTTTATAATTTATAAAATTAAGAGTCCTTAGAGACAGCTGATTTTATATCTGGGGGACAAAGAGGTGTCAGGGTTAGCTTGAGTATCTGATTAGTGCAGAGACAAGGAATGTTTTGAGGGTATGAGGAGGGTTATTCAAGGACAAAGGAGCAGTGACCTGCTCACCAGCAGTGACATTAGTGACGAGCAACCCAAATACATAATGCATGGAGGCATGAGATCCTCTCCACAAGCAATGTCTAAGAGAAGTCACACCCAAATATAACTGCAGTTATTTTAATATAATCAAAAGGTGAACAGAATAAGGTATGGTTTGTTTTAGTTGGTTTTATTAAGAATGTGGGAACTTGTTTATAGCTGTTCCACTGATTAAGTATGGATATGCACTTGTCTAAATAGAGAAGGATCAGGGTAAAACATTGTGAAGAAGCCAGTTTATCCTGGAAAAAAAGGAATTGAACCCACGGCAGAAGGGACTTGTCAGCGCTGAGGAGGGCTCAACAGGAAAAGGTGACCCACCTTCCGACAGCCTTGGAGGAACTGGAGTGTGCAGGCTTATTGCCTGAACCTGTACCTAGGAAGTAGGAGACCTCAGGACCATGGTGCCTCCTTGCCCACAGAAATAGCCCCCTCACTCCACTGTCGGGAGGCTAGATGGCAGAGTCTTCGGATCCTTATGATGTGCTGGGGATAGAGGACTGGGAAAGCAGCCGAATTCATCTACCTTTGACTGAACCTACTCTGAGGGACTCCCCACCCCAGCAAGAAATGGTAGAGCAGTCAGTGCGATAGAAAACCAGAGGCCATTTGTTCAGAGGGAGGAGGGAGGACGCCGTAATGCAGGGAGAGCAAATGTGTGCAGTAGAGTTTCAAACTCTGCAGGATTTGAAAACACCAGAGTAGGTGGAAACATGGAGACACCTGTGCCATCCATGTATTCAGAATTTACTGGCCGGGTAGCTGCTCAGCTGGGTCCCAACTCAGCTGCGTCCTAAAACTTCCTTGTATTCCAGCTCTGCAGTCAGGGCCTGTTGGCCTTGACCTGCTCCTCAGAAGATGATTCTGAGGTAAGGGATGGTGGGTCTAAGGCCCATGAGTGGCTGGCCTTGCCTTCTCCTGGCTTCAGATACCCACTCCTTTTTATTTCAACACGACATCATAACCAGTCTTACACTTCCAGGGACATCCTCACAGAAGACAACACTATGGAGATCCTGGGTACTAGCCTGGGCCTGATGCTCTCTATTACATTCCTTACAAAAGGGAGCTGCCTCCCTAAGCCGTGCCCCCTGGTGGCTGTGACAGTGGGCTGAGCTTGGAAGATGAGCATGAGAAAAGGAAGCCGGGTGAATGTAGCCTCCACCCCAACCCCCACTTTGCTAGCTCTCTACCAGAAGAGGACTTTTTTGGCTCCAGGGTCCTAACCTCTGCTGAGTGACCCCTGAGGTCCTTTGTCTCTTGAACCATGAGGTGGCTGCCACATGAACTGTGGCTTCCTGTTCTGACTTTCCCATCACCATGTGACCATCCCCCTCCATAAAATACGTATTGTCTTAAGTACAAAAGAGATTTCCCTGAAGACATCTGTGGAAATGACAGCATGTACCTGCCTTAGGCAGGTCCTTAATGATGGGGTGAAATGGAACACTGGAAAAGAGCTTCCTTCGGGAATGTTCTGTCTTTGCTACATTAAAGGCTTGAGTCAGCCTCTCGCTTGCCACAGCTGGAGATGTGCCCATGAGCAACCTTATGGGTTTTGATGGGGGGGGGCATTGACAGGGAGGAGATCTGTGTTCCCCAGACTCATAGGTAAGAAGGAGAGGTAATGATCTTCCAAGTAAATGTTGAAATTTACATAGTGGTATGGTAGTGTGCTCTCAGATGGCGGGCAGGATGATGCAAATATAAATGAGTATACAACTATACATCCCCAAAGGCCCTCTCCCTGCTTAGCTAAGGTTTTACTTTGCAGAAAATTAGTCACCCGCATTCTGAAAATACCACTATAATACAACGAGGAACTAAGATACTTTGAAGCAAAGAGCACAGTCACATAACTCTTATTACAATATATTACCACGTCAAATTCTATTGTTTGTTGTTATTGTTGTTCTCTTACCATGGTTAATTTACAAATTTGGCTTTATCATAGGCATGTGTGTAAGGGGAAAATGTACATATAGTACCGACATTTCAGGCATTCAGTGGGGTTCTTCGAAGGCATTCTTCCTTGTATAGACATACAGAATAAAAAGTC
This sequence comes from Sigmodon hispidus, assembly GCA_004025045.1. NCBI lineage: Eukaryota > Metazoa > Chordata > Mammalia > Rodentia > Cricetidae > Sigmodon > Sigmodon hispidus. Next base: position 38,185 of record PVIH01009394.1, on the reverse strand, counting down.
TCTCTGGAGACTTCTTACAATGGCAGCAGCTGCTTTTTGGTAGGAAACTGTGGGTCCAGGGGATGGAGAGAGGCTTGTTTTTCCGCGTTAACTTTTTGGTTGTGAGCCTAGCCTTTAATAGCTGAGCCATCCCTCCAGCCTTCCGCATTAACTTTTAACGTGAATGCTGTGTGCATTCAAACAGTTACAAAATCAAGTGTGACCTAAAGGAGAGAATGCTCTGACCTCCGTAGCTGCCATTGCCAGGGCCAGTTGCACTGGTGTGGGCGAGGTGGGTGGAGTGAAGAGCTCTGAACCCTGAAAAGATTGCAAATCATGGGGCAACATCTGCTACACTCATGAGTCTTGTACATTCATAGTGTGTTAGCATTCACACTGACTAGGAGGCCTACTGACCCCAGTGAGTCAACTGACCAGACCACACCTATCCCCCGACACTGGGCTCTGATGACATGCCAGGCTTAGTGCTAGGAACTGGTGGAAATGACTGTGGACCAGGTTCACATAGACTTTTGACCAGCTGATAGGCAGACATGTTGCTCAACCCTTCTGAGCTTTTTTACTCCCTGCCATCCGTACAAGTTCAGATTTCTGAACACCCCTCGGAGCAAAGCAGATACAGCTGCAAAAGACACATGGATATTTTATACTTGCACCTAGGTTGATGCATAGTTAAATGAGCAATTCAGGCCCACATAATAAAAGACAAGCCCCTAATTCTCAGGTTCTGATTCACAGAGCAAGGAGCAATATAAAAACAAAGCAACCACAACGCCTTACTAGGAGCAGTGGGATGCAGCTGAGCTGCTCTGCAGCCTGTGACCTAGACACACACCTAGAGGCACAAGGTCATGGTATCCAGAAGGGACAGCTCCGGGGCACTTAGGGAGGGAGTGGCAAGGGTATCTCTTCAGAAGCCTCCAGCCTTCTGAGTGGAGGAAGACTGGGAGAGTCCCACGGGACCTTCTTTCAGGACATTAGCTACAGCCAAACCTTGCCTACGAGGTCTGGTGGAGACATTCGAGTTCACTGGGGGACCTTGCTGGACCTATCCTTGACCTTTGGGAGCTGATTGCTAATTAGGGAGAAGAGATCATCACATAGCAGAACATTTCGGAGACCTCAGGGATGGAACCAAAGAGATCAGGACAGTCAAGCCCACCTGGCCCACTAGCTCCTCTCCATCTAATCCTTCCTGCATCCTCACAGCCAGGAGTTCCCTGTGCCCCTGGCCCTGGAGGATATGGAAGCTGGAATCCTTGAGTCTGAAGCCCTGGAAACTCCCACAAACCCCAACTCTTACTCCTCCTGAGGTTTACATGACCTACTCACCATCTGAAGCAAGAAAGAATAGGGTCTAAGGTTAGAACTGAGCCTCTGCCTGCCTGTTTCAGCCTGCAGTGGGGCACCCCGAGTTCTACCCTTGGAACCCACACAAGGATGGAAGAGAGTCAACTTCACAAAGTTGTCCTCTGACCGCCACACAAACACAGGGCATGCACACACACACACACACACACACACACACACACACACACACACACACGTGTGTGTGTATGTGCAATTAAACAAACAAACACACTTTGAACAAGAACACCCCAGCAAGACATGGCAATTACGTTTCCAAACCATGCCTGTCAATATTCACCTGCTTCATCTCTGTTAGTCTTTATGTGGTTTGGAGCCCAGCGTTACTGCCCTTGTACTTTGGAAAGAAGAGCTCAGGCTCAGACAGCAGATCACCACCCAGCAGAGCTGGGATCCAGCCCCAGAGCTCTGTGCACCAGCCCCTCAACACTCCACTGGGCCAGCCCTGGTTGGAGCTCATCAGATTGGCAATGTTGTAGATAGGGCACAAGAGGGAAGCCTGACCCCTCTGGCCATATCCTTTCATCTCTGAAAGCTGAAATGATGGAAGATAACCCAACAGTTCCCAGGGAGATGCTGCTGCTTTCTATTCAGTGTCTGCAGTATCTGGAGCTGATGCTGACATTGCTAGTGCTTGCTGGAGTGGGAGCGCAGGCAGCAACATTTGAGACGCTTGTCTGCTAGGGAAACAGATGCTGGGACTTTTCGTTCACTGAACCTACGCTCTGTAGTGCAGGAAAAGGCATTTCCCCGGGCGGCTGCACTATTTCTCATTTTCAGCAAAACCACCATTTCCTGTTTTGTTCTCTATTTATACTTTATGTTTAGTTTTGAGAAAGTGCTGGTGGCTTGGTGTTTGGGTTGTTCTTCGTTCAATCTTTACAAAGCAAGCTTTCTTTTCAAGGTGGTGTGTGGGGGTAGTATGTGAATGCCTCAAGGATGGAGATAGTTAATCTTGGTTGCCAACTTGACACACCTCATTCTTTACGTGGAATTGGCTCCACTAGACTGGCATGTGGCTATGTCTATGGAGCATTTTCTCGATTGCTAATTGCTGAAGGAGGACCCAGCCCACTGTTGACGGGGCCAATCCCTGGGCAGGTGGTCCTGGATTATATAAGAAAACAGGCTGGACAAACTGGGAGGAGCAGGCCAGCAAGCAGCACCCCCCACAGCCTCTCTGCACCAGCTCCTGCCTCCAGGCTTTTGCCTTGAGTCCCTGCCTCAACATTCCTCAGTGATGAACTGTGATATGGGAGCGAAACCAAGTAAACCCCTTTCTTCCCAAGCTGCTTTTTGGTCATGGTGTTTGTCACAGCAATGGGAGGGAGGACCAGGTAGAATAAGGACAAAACCCTGTGAGACCACAACCCACATTTCATATATTTCAAGCACACGGTTAATTGTTCATTCTGAAGTCCAAAGATGTGTAACTGCGATGTCTTTGGAAAACACCGAGGTGTGTCAGGTACTTCTTTAGTGCAGTAGAATGAAGTATAGAAACTCAGAATTTGCACTGGAAGACCCACCACCTCTGGGCTTGCATGAGCTGCACATAGTAGTCAGCAGTAAATAAAGAACAACCTGGTACTGCAGTCAGTACTATTGCCTCTCTGGCATGCAGGAGAGCCAGTATTAGCCGAGAGGCAACAGCAAGTGCAGTTACTTTGAAGCTGATTTTCCAGTCTCTGTGCTTGGTCTCTGGACTCATCTTCCCCAGTAGACAAGGAACATGCAACAATCAGAGGCTGCCTTTGATGCGTAATAAGTGGAGGGGCAGGGTGGATGTTGAGCACTGTCCTGAGCTGGCAATCAGATACCCAGAATTCACCAGGTCTGTGCTGCTGGGATGCTACAAGGATCTCACAAGAGCCCTGCATAAAAAGTAGGATCTAAATTGCTGCTCTTTCCCTAATTTTTTCTTCTCTTTTTGCAAAGAATGGAATCAGAAGGAACTGTATTTCCTGATCAGTTTGTAGCACTCCCAAGGACAGCTAGCAGGAAAGATAATATCATTTTATTTTCCAAGAAATAAGAATGCACCCAGACAGCTTTTTAGTGCTCCACTCTGATGCAGTGTGGCACAGTAATCAACCCCAGGTCTACAAGGTCACGGGAGTAAAGCATGAAACCCTTGCGTCAGAAGGGGCTCAGAACTTTAGAAAGAGAAATTGGGAAGAAAGGCAGCTGCTGAGTACCGGGCATGGCCATAGCCCTGTCTGGACACAGATAGACATTACTCAGTGACTCACTGCTCTCTGGTACTTCACAAAAAAAAACCAAACAAACAAACAAACAAAAAAAAAACCACCCTTCAAACTCCAGTAATGCAAGGGCCATCCCTGAGTCTGAGAAAAGAATGGACCAAGTGAGGGGGTTGGTTGGAGTAAGGCACACAGCAGAGCTCTCTTCCAATGCCCCCTGCCTACAGTAAGGGAAGCAAAATGTACCAAATTCATTTCTGATCACCAAGACTCACAAAGGCTTCTAGACTGTTCTAATCAGGGCAGCTGCTCTCACCCCTACTAGGAATACAGGTTGGGAGAGTCATTACCCCTCTGGCCAGTGTTCTCATATTTCCACACAACCTACTGTCCCCCAACACCACCCTGAGAGGTGTTAAAAGACTAAGCAAAGTCAAGGGCAAATCCTTAGCCCTCAGAGGGGAAGTGCCAGAAACACTGTCCTCTTTGCCTGCTTATTTTTTTAACCATCTCACCATATTTTCTGAAATTCTATGTGTATAGAGCACTAAAGAGGTGAAGCTATACGCAGACACCCTCAGGAGGAGTCCCAAGGAAGGAGGAGCACCCCCACGTCCAGTGAGTCCTACTGACATATTAGGGTGACTGCTTCACTATCCCCGTCACTAACATATACGGCTTCTCCCAGATGGTGCTGAGACTGGATCACACTCACAGGTCACCTCAAGAGAAGCAGACAAGACACACCCTCAGCACACGATGGTGGCCAGTAGCCAAAATGATTGTGTCGGTGGACCAGGTCTGCCACAAAGACTGTCTGGAAGCACTCCCTCTGCAGAGCACCCCACCGTTGAAAGACAGGAATCTAGTCTCCTGGCCCTTGACCATGACTTTCCTTACCTTTCATGGCATGGCCACTGTCCTTGGTGCACAGTCACATTCAGGGCCTGGCCCAGAGTACCAACAAGGCAACAAACAGAGAACACACCAGTGAAGAGATGCAAATGCTAATATTACTCCCCTATTCTCTGTGTGAGACTTTAAGGCAAGTGTTGTGTGAGATAGCCCTATTCCACAGGCCTGTCAAACCTGTGCAGGTAGATCCTTGAACTCACCCTGAAGCAAGCTGAAGACATCATTGCCACTGCCCCACACCCCATATCTGGGCTAGGTGAAGGTCTCTGTGACCTCTCCAGGTCTGGCTGTGAGCAGGTCCTCAGCCAATGCTGACTGATTAGAATAAAAGGAGGGAGAGCATGGCACAGCTGAGCTGTCCAAAGGGAAAGTCAATAAAGGGAAAAAACAATGATCCTTTTGTCCGGCATGTTCCCGGGGTGGCGTAGTCAGCAAGCTGGGCTTGGGAGGAACGCTGGGTCTTATCTCTCAAAGGTCTCTGGAGTCTGCGAAGCCCCAACTAAACCAGTTCTTTTTTTTTTTTTTTTTTTTTTTAAAAAACTTTATTTATTTATTTGCCTTGGTGTTTGCCTGGAACTGGAACTACAGACAGTTGTTAGCTGCCATGTGGGTGCTGGGAATCGAACCCGGGTCCTCTGGAAGAGCAGACGGTGCTCTTAACCGCTGAGCCATCTCTCCAGCCCCCCTAAACCAGTTCTTAGTTATCGTTCAGTTTACCTTCTGAAAACCCTTACCCATACGAATGTTTATGGCACACTGTGAGGCTGTGTGGGGACACCAGGATAAGCACTCACGAAGGCAACCTCACAGAGAAAATGTGACAGAACAGGAAACGAAGGATCAACCCACCCTGGGAAAGTATCAGTCACCATGAAAACCCCACTCTTCAAATATCAGTAATGCAAGGGCCGTCCCTGAGTCTGCAAAAAGAATGGACGAAGTGAGAGGGTTGGCATAAGGCACACAGCAGAGCTTTCTTCCAATGGGGTTCCCCCTCTTATAGGAAGGAGAGAAAAATGCACTGGACTACTCAGGGACCGTTTTATTTCTATCCAGTAAAGAACAGAAGAGCTCAAACAAGGAAGCGCCAGGATAGGGGATGAGACAGGAACCAAGAGGTGGAAAGCGGATTTGAGGAAACAAGGGGAGGGGACGGAGATGGGGCTGAGACCCTGGGACAGTCTAGAGGCTCACAGGTCCAGGCGGAGACCCTGCTCTCAGCTCAGGGCCTTGTGAACTCAGATCTCTCCAGTCTCAGACAAAAGAAGTCTGGGCTGCAGCAAGAGTCTATGAACAGGTTTTTGGGAATTTTCTGAGGAAGAAGAACAGAAAAGGGTAGGTACATTTTATTCCCAATTCCAAAGCAAGTGAACCCTGCTAATTAGTTATGAAATTACTAATTAATCATTTAGAACAACCAACAAGTCTATGAGTACTTCTAAAGCATGCTACCTTTGTACAAATGGGCCATTGACTCCAGAAGGACCAATTCCCTTCACATTTAAGGTTTAACCTAATGAGATTTACCTATGAAAAAGGGCAGGGTAATGAGGTAAGAAGAATGAGCTAACCCCACGCTGCTGACTGCTGTATAGCATGTGATAAACTTCCCAAGGAGGGCAATGCCTCAGGTAGAGCATGTCACTAGTGGGCCATGTGAGTGGCAGCACAGATTGGCAGGGGCCTCTGGTGACAAGTGTCTGGGCTCCAGTTTAGTCATCGTCCTCCTGGGAACATGGATAAAGGTTTGGAAGGTAGACATCCAAATAACCAGTGTGGCAGATTCCTATCTAGGATTCAAAATGCTGTGGACAAATAGGCAAAACCAATTGAAGGAAGCTGGGCATTGGTGGTACACACCGTTAATACCAGCATTCAGGAGGCAGAAGCAGATGGATCTTTGTGAGTTGGAGGCTAGCCTGGTCTACAGAGTGAGTTCCAGGACAATCAAGACTATACAAAAATACTATATCTCAAATAATTAAAAAAAAAAATCAATCAAAGGAAACTGAATGGCACCCTGTCGTTCATAGATGTACAGAAGGACATGGCAGGGAAGGTTTCCAGTGTGAAGAAGATTTAGTGGGCTGGAGAGATGGCTCAGTAGTTGCTTATGATCACTTACTGTTTTTTTTAGAGGACCCAAGTTCAATTCTCAGCAAGCCCATGGTGATTCACAACCATTCATAACTTCAGTTACGAGGACCTGATGCCGCCTTCTGGCCTCTGCAGATAACAGGCATGCATGTGATGCACAAACAAGACACACATGCACATAAAATTAAAAAGTTAAACCCTTAAAAAAGAAGATTTGGGAATTTTAGCTAGGACAAACCTGGTTCTGATTATGACCTAGACCATTTGATGAAGGAGCCTCTGGGACCAAGTCTGCCCAGTGGCCAGCTCAAAAGTCACAATAACAGCATTGTCTGCAGAACAGCTGGAGTCTACACCTGTGTAGAGGCACAGAATTAAAAACAAATATTGACACAGAGCAGGAGAGGCATGTGGGGCTTTCCTCTGCGTAACAGTCAAGAATAAGGCTATCTAGCTGGGGAAGAAAGTGTTCTGGGTGGCAGGCAGCACAGTGTGGGTCCATAATACCAACAGTCTGATCCTGCCCCATCACATTGCATCAAAAACTTAGATTAGAGAGAATGAAAGAAGCAAAATAAAAGCAATTTGGTATGCTTTTCTGAAGGACAAGGAGAGATGAGGGGAGAAAGTATTGGTCTTGATAATTTTAATTTAAAAAGTTATTTAAACATGCAGTCTAAAAGCTAGGTATTTCATTATGCAAATAAATTTTCTTCCTTGAATCAAAACAATAAGGAAAACTATTTGAGGAAGATCTTGTGTAGCCCAGGATGGCCCCAAACTTGAAATATAGCAGAGGATGCCCTTCTTTCTGGTCCTCATGTCTCCACAGCCCAGGTGCTGGACTATCTGTACCGCCATGCTTGGTTTGTGTGGTGCTGGGAACAAAACACAGAACTTCAGGCATTCAAAGCCAACACTCTATCAACTGAGCTACATCTCTGGCCTGTAAATTCCAATGGCATTTTGCTTTTAAAAAAATTAAATTAAACTTGGGGCTGGAGAGATGGCTCAGTGGTTAAGAGCACCCTCTGCTCTTCCAGAGGACCCGGGTTCGATTCCCAGCACCCACATGGCAGCTGACAGCTGTCTGTAGTTCCAGTTCCAGGCAAACACCAAGGCAAATAAATAAATAAAGTGGTTTAAAAAAAAAAAATTAAATTAAACTTGAGCACAGTGACACCTACTTATAACCCCAACACTCCAGAGGCTGGGCAGTATGATCAAGAGTTTAAGGCTAGCCTAAGCTACACAACAACATTCTTTCAAAACACATTTAGAAATAAAAGAATTAAAAAGGTAATAGTGTTGAATTCTCATTATCTATGTCTCAGTCTAACTCAAACGTGGGTAGGTAGGAATTAATGCAACCAGAAGTAAATGAGATGCCAAGTGCTACCATGCTATAGGACAAAAAGTTCCTGTGTCTGAATAAAAGAAGAGTTGGAGACTGTACAGGACCAAAAATAAATAAATAAATTACTATTGTACTAAAAATGCAACCCAGCACAAGAGGGTTCCTCATCACTGTTCAGAGGGCTATGTTTCTCAACTCATTTTTATCAACTCTGTTACTTCTTTGTAGGCAAGAAATGACACCTGGAGGCAAATCCCTAACTCTAAGAAGGTCAAGTCAGTAAAAATGTTAAAGCCTATTAATTCAAGAAGAGCAATGTAGAAAAATGAAAGTGTTGTCCTCGTCCCAGACATTAATCTTTTTTACTAAGGTCTTGTTATCAGTCTCTTGTTACATTTCATAATAGGTTTTTAAAATGTATCTTTGTTGTGAGACCCAAGGGGCAGGGACAGTACATAAAGACCACAGCTAAGAGACATGCTCTGTGACAGAGCAACCTACAAAGAAGGCTGCGCAGATGCTAAATGAATTGGTTTGATTGGGTTGAACTGAACAGATTGAAATGGAGATTCTCAGGATGAGGCATTTAATAAACATAAGTCTAATCAAACTAGACTGGCAAAATAAAGCATCATAAATCCATATCCTGGAACACTGTAACTTCCCAAGACAATCATCTCTCTGTCCCAAAGCAGCCCAGAGGGACCCATACAGGCTTCCCTGGTTGCCGACAGGGCAGTGTCTCCAGGATTTATAAATCCATTAGGAAATGACAATAAAAGTAGCCGATGGCTATATGCAGTCATCTCATTTGCATGCTATTGAATCTGCATAAAAGAAGGATATATATTTAGCGATGCACAAATATATATGGCACACCTAAAATACACATCTAATTTTAGAGTAGCTTGTTAATATATTGATTCACATCTAGCTGAGTGTATCAGACAGATGCTTAAATTCTTAAGTTCCTCTGATAGTCTGATTGATTAGTACACTGTTTTCCTAACACAGTCCTAGTTAGGAAAACCCTGGACTTGATAACTTGCAACAACCAAAATGGTTCTCTTACCAGAGCCGAAGTCTGAGTCAGGACAGCTGCTGTGCTGGTGTAGTCTTGGAAACTTGGCAGGGTCTGAAGTCCACCCTTTGCCTCTTTCCTGGCCTCTTGGATTGCTAGCAGCCCTTGGCATCATTGACCAGTGCCCACATCAGTCCAGTCTCGCCCTCCATTGCCCCGAGGCTTCTCTCCCTCTATCTCCACAGGGCCACCAATTCCAGTGTGTCAGCTCATCTCAGCTAATTACATTTCCAAAGACCGCATTTCCAGTAAGTTTGAAGTGTGAGGGTCTGTGTGGGTATAAATTTTGATGGAGGCACTGCTCAGCCTTATACAAATAGTTTATGTCAACCTTTTCATGCAATACTGCCTATCATGTTAAGTGTGGTGTGGTTTCCAATAATTAACTCCATGTCCACTTCTTTTATCTTCTCCCCACACCCCACACAGGTCTCATGTAACCAAGGCAGGCCTTGAACTCTGCCTTGAGATCAGGCATTATTGAGGGAGACCTAGAGGTAGACCTTTGGGGTCTTGAGGACCCTAGATGGGGCATGGCCAGCTCCATTGACCCAGTTGCAGGCTGCCCGCCCTTCCTGCTTATTCTTGAGTTTTGAGAGAGAAGATTGACATCATCACTGCGTGGCACAATTCAGCTCTCCAAAAATTGCCTTAAAGTTCAATTTTATATCAGTAAATGTTTATATAAATCCCTTAATAAATATTAATCCTCTATATAACAAATTGCCAATAAATAATTCTTACAATAGCAATCCTCCTGGTCCACTTGGATAACAAAGGTATGACTACCACACTCGGTGCTAATTCAACACAAAAAAGTTCTGTAGCGTGATGCTACCGTGTGATGTCATCTAAATTCTCACTAATTTGGGAAGCTAGCCCCCCCTTAAGACTTTTTCAAACACAGATATTTGTATTTCCTAGGTATAATTTTCATACAGTCAAGCTACAGGTCTTAAAATCACATTTGAGTTTCTCCAAAGGTATATACCAATGTAACCCATACCCCACTCCAAATACTGGCTGTTCAGCTGAGAATATAGCCCAGTGGTAGAGCACTTCCCTGACACGGTTCACTTTCCAATACCTCAGAGCATTAAATAAATAACTATTTTGTCTTAGAAAGATTTACTGTGCCTTTTCCCAGTGATCTCCACTGCTTCCATGGCAATGATTATCCTATTTTCTAGACTGTTCTCAACCTTCATATACATGCATGCATGTATACAATTCTCATTCTTGCATCTGACTGCATTAGCTGATATAGCAGACATTTCAGTACCACAGGCCCTTGCTCTGAATAGTGGTCCACTGAAGAACGGTCCATTATTCATCTTGATATTTATTGGGACTGTTTCCAATTTGAACTTGCTTTTAGAATTCTGCCAGCAGCCTGCCTGTGTGGATCTTTGTAGATGTCTGTTTTTGTCTTCTTGGGCTGATGACAAAAGAGAAATTGCTGTATCAGGATCCCAGACCTTAACACAACTGATGCCATGTTAGAGATGATACCATTCTGACCTTAAAACTCAGCACATAGATCCCCAACTTTCCAAACCAGGAACAAAGACCTAATCCATCAAAAATATGGTTAATGTTTCCAGGGTCCAGGAAAGTCCCTAAATGTACTGACCACGCTGTTTTGCTCTGCTTCTCGCTAACTCTTCCTGCTAACTGAACTGTGCCAACCAGGATGTGGGGTTTGTGCACAAAAGACAAAGAACTGCATGATTTGGGCCAGTTTCCAGTTCAGCCACGGGCCGGCGATAAAGACTTTCTTTTCTGCTTCTGTGTGTTTTCTCTGTTGGACTCACCTCGTAACAATGTCTCCACTCTGAATGCAACCTCCCTTGTTGTCTTGGAAATACACTGGAGATAGCCCTCCTTCATTCCTTGACTGATGCTTTTGCTTTGTCTTGCTTAATCGATTTTGAGAGTATAATTATTTTCATCTGTTCCAAGAACCCTGGCTCTATTGATACATTTCTGTTGCTGGGATTTTACGCCATAGATTTTTGCGCTTAACTAGATGGATTGTTTTCTTCCAACTGGTACAAATTCCATTCGATCCTGTTTCTCTAATTTTGTAACAAAGAAACCTAAATAACTATTTCTTCATTCCTTTCTTTTCTAAAGAAATAGAAAAAAAACTATTTCTTTTTCTTTCCTTCACTTCTTTTCTTTTTTCTTTCTATTTCTTGACTTTTGTTTGTTTTTGTTTTTTAAGACAGAGTTTTATGCAGCCCAGGCTGATCTCAGACTTACTGAGAGGCTGAAGCTAGTCTCGAACTCCAGATGCTCTGGTTCCCACCTCCCAAATGCTGGGACTAAGGTATGTGCCACCAGCCACAATATCTTATTTCTAATGTGTTTACGAGCAGATAAGCACACCATAAGCACTGTGCTGAACACACAAAGTGATGTTTGCTGGAGGTTTCTTCTTCTGTTCCATAAACTCAGAATATCTTCTAATTTTCCCGATGATTTCTTCTTTAACCCCAAGGTGATCATGTAGCATTTTAAAATTCACATAGCTGGAGTTTTCCCAACCTGCTTGTTACTTTTACACATTCTCTAGGATATGGGTCTTTGGAATACATTGGGATTCTTTGAAATTTATTGAGACTTGTTGTTATGGTTGGTTTGGGTTGATCTTGGTGAATATCCCATGTATTTTAAAAAGAATATACTGGACATAGGAGACAGGTTTGTAAGTCTCAGGACTTAGGCAGGGGAATCATGAGTCTGAGACCAGCCTGTGGTGAACTGTGAGGGTTTGTTTAAAATAACAATGAATGAATGAGTCAGATAAATAAATAACGTGGTGTCTGTTCTGTAGTTGTAGAAGGCAGTGCTCATTCAAGTAGGTTCACAGGACTGCTTGGACATCCATCTCCTTACGCTATTTTTCAGACCTGGTCCAGATACTACAGAGGGCCCAATATCAAAATCTACAACTAAAATTGCAAATTTGCTTTTGTCCCTTTGGATCTGTCAGCTTTTGATACGCACATTTTGTGCCCATTTTAGTGGTGCAGCGCATACAAGATCTTTGTGTCTCCTTGACAATTCGACTGCCATTATGAGTGTCTTTATTTCTGTAAAACTGTGTGGTCACACACTTTACATAATTATTCCACCATTCTTGGTGTTAATGTTTACACAGGTATCTTAAAAATCGTTTAACTATTGTTGTGTGTGTGATGTGTGTGTGTGTGTGTGTGTGACTGAATGCCCACGTGCCCTAACACACACACAAAGGTCAGAGTGTTAGTCTTATTTGAAAGGGTCTTGGTTGTTTTGGCTGTGAACATCGTCAGCCTAGCTGGCCTGTAGATGCTAGGGAATTCTCCTGCCTCCACACTCCTCTTCCAGTACCAGCACTGGGATCATAGATGATGTCCTACACAGACTGAGCTGAGCCAGGCTGAACTGCAGCATCGTTTAAATTCCATGTACCTGTCATTTACTCAACTCAAAACAAGTTTCATCTATTTTTTTATTTATCTTTGAATTAAATTCACACAGAATTCCAGAATCTAAAAACTGTAAGGTGTCTGAACTGTGTGATTTTCTTTGCCTGCTTAGCTCCTTTTCAGCTGTACTTTACCAGCAAAACTCAGAAAGGGGAGGAGAATTGTTGGAGGCTGTGACTTTTATTTATTTTTTATTTGTCTCTTTTACAATGTTGAGGTTGAAGCCTTGAGAATGTTAGACCAGAGCTCCACACTGGGCTGGAAGCTCAAAGACTTTTTGAATACACACTTGTTTTTCTACGTTTGTAATATTTACAAATTGATTGCTTTTTAGCAGAGAAAAACATATTTCCTTCTCTATGACCAGTTTTATTTATTGTGACATTTTAGCTATTGTTTTACTACTAGTGTGTATGTGGGGGTGTTACATGATGGGACAGTGAACATACGCACATACGCACACGTGTGTAAACGTCAGAGGACAACCTGAGTGTGGCTCCAATGAAGCTACCTGTTGTCTGAGACAGGCTCTCTCATTGCTCTGTAACCTCACCAAATAAGTTAGGACAGCCAGTGGTGCTAGATGCCTGCTTGTCTCAGCTGCTAACTTGCTTTCAGTGGGATCAAAGGAACGCAATCAAATCCAGCTTTTGAAGCAGGATCTAAACTTGGTCCTTGTGCTTACAATGGCAACACCTAACTGAGATGTCTCTCCAGCCCCTTTTAATTTTTGTTTTAATTTATTTAGTGTTACTTTGTAGCTCAGATTGGCCTTGGATTTGTGACCCTCCTGCTTTCTGGAATTACAAAGTATCTGCCACCATACAACCCTTTGCCTTATTTTGATAGCAGACCCATGACAGACAGCCCTGGAGAGAACTTCAGGTCCAGGAGAGGAGGAGGGTACTTCTGCAGTGGACTCTTTCCACGCAGGTGGCAAGCGGGTCGGAGTGCAGGGTACCGCAGAGGGGGTGGTTAGCCATCAGGTCTCTCTAGTAGCTGCCCACTGGACTCTCCAGATACAGCCGTCTGTATTTCTGTTTTGCAAAGGCCCCTTGTGGAAGTTCCACAGGTCTTTATTTCTGCTTTCAGGCAAATCTCTGTGCTCTGCAGTCAGTACCTTAGAGTGTTTTATATTAAATTCTCTTTTCTCAAATCACTGTTGTGATTTGTTTGGTGCTGCCACCTCAGGGTCCTCCAGACTCCCTCCCTCCAACCTCCTGTGAAAATCCAGACTCTTTCCTTCTCGGATCTGCCTCGAGAAGGCCCATCTCATTCTAAACCCAGCTCTCTCCTTGCCAGGTCTCTAGACACTGTCTCCGACATGACACTAACTTTCATAATCCCCTCCCCACCTCCTTAAATGGCTAAGCAAACTCGCTCTGCCTTTCCAGGGAGCTCAGCAGGCATTTCCCTAACTGGATGAGCCCTCCTCCATTCCCTCCCCCATATTTGTCTGAGGCCTGGGGTGAAAACTGTAGCCCTCTGCTATTCCTGAGAAACACTGGGTTTTCTCTGGAATACAGTCCATTAAGTTTCCAACACTTCTCACTAGTCCCATTGACAAATAGAATGTTCAGTTTTCCAGATGTTTCCTGTTGCTTCCCAGGACCAAAAGCCACGCCTGTGCTTCTACATCTACCTACAGGCAGAGGCCTATGGGTACACGCACACACAGGAGAACATGTCTAAAAGAGTCTACTGTCTATAGCGCTGTGAGACTAGAATGGATGGGCGCTGGCTCGTGGGAGGCTAGAGAGATTCTATGTTCATCCATTCATTCTTTCAGTCATTTCTTTCTTCAGCAAATGCTGTCCAGTGTCCACTCTCTAGCAGTATTTTGGGTACCAAGGATATAGTATGAACAACAGCAGGTCCTATGGAACTTGTCTTCTAACGGAAAGAAGCAAATAATTAAAAACAGACATGGAACGAGCCATGCTGAGAAATGGCACAAAGTAAACTAGAAATGGCAGTAAGTCCTGAGGCAATGAGGATCTGGGACACTCTCTATAATTTAAGACGACTCCGAGAAACTTAAAGTCTTGAGGATATATGAGTGAAGAACATTCTAGACAAACAAGATAACAAGTACAAATCCTTGGAGCAGGAGTGAACTTAGTATGTCAAAACTAGAAAGCCAGCTAAGGTACAATATGAAGGAGTACAGGTGAGAAATGATGTGTAGGACGATGGGGACCTCGGTGTGGCTATTCCTGGGTCACTGAAAACACTCCCGCTGGCCTCAGCCTCTATGTGCGGTCAGTGGGATCAAAGGAACTTCTGAGCTAGAGGTGGGGCCATTGGGCATTTCTGAACAGGACAGAGACGCAACTGGAGGCATGCACAACCGTGTGTATGTGTGTGTGTGTGAGCGTGTACTGTGTGCACTCTAAGTGCTCTGACACTCAGCCACCCTACAACCATTAACTTACTTTAAAAGGCTCGCTCTCACTGTACATAATGAAGAACCAGCCTGCCTCCATCTCAGGCTTAAAAGCCATCTTACAGTAAAGATATTCTAGGTTCTTTCCTGTTTAAAATTAAACCTCTATTTCTCAAGGATTGGGCTATGCCCCACCCGTAACGTTAACTACAGATGGTTCTGTACTGCCTGTTCCAGGAAACAGTAGGTTGTTTATAATTATCTTGCAACCCTACCTTTGTTTCAAAGGTTGTTTTGACCACCTGTTGTTATGACTACCTTTTTAGGTCCACCCTCAACTATGTTTTTCTTTCAGGAGCCAGGTAGGACTGATTCTATTCCCCCATTTGGAAAGCCTCTACCTTTGCCTGAGCTATTAAAACAAAAACAAAAACAAAAAAACTTCATCTTTCTCACACCCTATGCTGACCTCTCCCTCAGGAGGAGGCAGCCCAGGTACAGGAATAAAAATGCTTGCTTTCATTGATTCCTTGCTTTAACTATTTTGGCCATGAGTGTTTGAGCCGATGGTATTTCTCCACCTGTCTTTGGGATTCACTCAGTAGCCTATACTGACTCACTAACTTTCATTTAACTATGAAGACATCTACGGTGTTCAATTTGGATAACTAAGAAATACAATATAAACCAAAACAGAGGAGGCACAGTCCTGGAGTTAAGTGGAGGCAGAATGGCCACAGTTGCCTGAGGCTAGACCCTAGGGCAAGACAGGCTCCAGAACTTCGCTTTTCACTTTGAACTGAGGCTTGTCCAATGCAGTGTCTAAAGGGGAGTAGAGAGGCCAGAGAGAGCATAGGCAACAATAAAAACTACAGTGTGACAATACCACAATACGCTATTTGTTCAGTCCAGGTTATCTAAACTTACATGTGTATATGAGCACACACACCTCTATTAATTTCCTCAGTTGACTTAGTTCTTGGAATTTCTTACCAAAATATTACCTGGCCATTCCATTTTTGAATCTCTTAAGTATTTCAAAACTGGGTTCCCGGGATAGACTAGAGCTGGGAGAACACACAGCCCCTATCTGAGCTGAAGCCCGGTGCCTCTCTGGTCTGAGGCTTACAGCAAAAGTTGACCATGGACGGCCGAGATGGCTGAGGGGTGGAGAGTGGGTGGTGAGGGGCCCAGCAGGTATGCTCATCTCCTTCTCTCTCCTGTGATTTCCTTCTGCACTGGCACAGACCCACGCCTTCAAGCTCTCCCATCAGAAGGAGGAACCCTTCCCCGTCGCTGTGCACAACAAACCCTCTGCTGACCCCAGCTTCCCACAAACTCCTCGTCCTCGGCCTAGCTCTGTGTTCTAGATCTGCAAGTCCCTCTCCCCTTCGGTAGAGGAGATTTCTGTCTAAAGAGGAGGATTCAGGTGAGACTCACACCTGAAGCCAGCTCCCACTCCTTCCCCTCCGTCAGGACTGCCCTGCACAGACGCTTCTCCCGCCTCTGCCCTGGCACACTCGAAGGGATCCTTCAAAGGTTCAGGAGGGGTATATCCTAGGCACATCCCCACCTTGTCCAGCATGTGTTCCCTCCAGCATAGCCTGCCTCAGCATGCATGAGACTCACCTGTGACTTGCCTGGCTCCCGCTCTGCACCCTAATAACTAAGAGCATCTCTGGGGTGAGGACTGACTTCCTTGCCTTTGTATCACGGGCCTTCCACGGGGGCAAGCACTGAGCTGAGGCTGAAGGAGCTGTATTGAATACTTGGGCAAGTAAAGGTCTCATTCTTCCCATTCTCTAGGTAGAGACTTGGTCCTGTGTGAGTTGCCCAGGACCTATGACACTTAAATGATAATGTGGACATGTGTTCTCCACCACAAGGCCTCCCTTTTCCATGCCACGACATGTCCCTGAGAAGGACAAGCACAGGGATAAAGCAAGAGAAGCACCTGCTGGAGGCAGCAGTGGCCATCTGACCAAGGTACAGCGTGACAGCTAGAGAGAAAACAGAGCACACGAGGTAACAGCCCCGTGCTTGTGCTCACACACAGTGGGGGAGATAGAGACTCACTCCCTTGAAGACAGCATGCCTTCTGCCTTTTTTATAGGAGTGAGGGGAGCATCTCAGGATCACTTAAGGCAGCTCCTTAGAGCTCTGACACCAGCTGGTGGTGTGGGCCCTGCTGCTGTGATAGATGAGAGCCGTCAGGTAGGCCTGAAAACCCTGACCCTGCTCACAAGCAGCCAAAGCTACACTTTCAACCTGACTCTATAGTCTAAGCTTCAAATTCTCAGCTCAGGAGAGAGTGATGTCAAGTTTCACGCATGCGGTGAGCTGTTTCATAGGTGCTCAGACTGACACGCACAGGGACAATATAACCTTGACAATCTGAGCTGAGGAGAGAGCAACTTGGCGCTGAAGCCCTGTCTTCCCAGGGACTGTAGGACAGCAGCATTGGAGTCTGACAGACATTCTCTCTAGGGAAACCGGAGAATGAGGGCCAAAGGCATTCTCACAGTTACAAGTTGTTTGACTGGATTTAAGCATAAGTCTTCGAGGAATGTCTGGGGTGATGCCCTTTCTCTTCTCAATAAATAAGAACAAGATTTATCATGGAGGCAGGAGACAGCAGAGAGGGTCCCGTGCCTACTGTCTTCTCTGGATTTTGCATTTGAGGATCTCTTCTCAACTCAGGACAAACAGGGCACCCACCCTATAATAAACCCTGCACTCAGCCTCAGCCTGGCCATGCATCCAGCCCTACCCATGGACTCAGCCTCAGCCTGGCCATGCATCCAGCCCTACCCATGGACTCAGCCTCAGCCTGGCAATGCATCCAGCCCTACCTATGGACTCAGCCTCAGCCTGGCAATGCATCCAGCCCTGCTCATGGACTCAGCCTCAGCCTGGCCATGCATCCAGCCCTGCTCACTTCATGTTCTGACACAGCAGTGGATCCAGGCATTCATCTGCCCTCCGATCATGACAATGCCAAAGCTCAGAGAGACAAGCAGAGGAGTGTGTCTCCCTGGACAGGGGTGGGGCTCTAACTCCCATTCTAGGCTGTCGAGACACTAGTAGAGGGGGTAGAGAGGTGTCTCCATGGATGAGTGTGCTCATGGCTCTTGCAGAGGACCCAGGTTCAGTTCCCAGAACCCACATAGTGGATTATAACCACCTGTAACTCAAGCTCCAGGAGATGTAGGCACTGCACACAGATACATAGTGTACATAAACTTACACAGGCACACCATACACATAAATAAATAAATAAATAAACCCTAAAGCAGACAAAAGACACCAACAGTCCTTCATCGTGATAAAAGGGAAGGCAATGGCTGCCCTCAGACTGTGAGGAAGAACCCCAACCTGAGCATGCCCATGAGGCCCATGGCTGGCAGAGGACAGCACTTTGTAGAGGAGGGGTCTTAAAGGGACAGCAGGCTCACTTCTTGCCCTAGAAGACATTTACCCACCTCCCTAAATATCCAGAGTTAGCTATTCTATGAGTCTCACCTACTACAGACACTTGATAATCATTTCATTCTGACTAATTAATACATCAAATACTCTACCAGTTGACTTATCCTCCACTGACCTCACATACATACACACCACATACACACCTGCAGAGAGAGAGAGAGAGAGAGAGAGAGAGAGTACAACTTCAAAGCAATCAGCTAAAATGGTCCAGCCTTGTAGACTACTCAGTCAGGACTTCAGATAAGCCCTGTACCTTTCCATCACACTGAGCCTGGACAACAGCTATCTCTCCCAGGACTTGATTGTTATCTCAAATTTTCAGGGTTCCCTAAAGATGATATCACCCTAGACAACAGACAGTAATTTTTAGGACACAGCACCCACATTCCCAAGAGATAGGGTGAGTGGTTTGAGGTCATTCAATGAATGGTTGTCATCTTTTAGGGGAATTTATTACAAGTTGTTATTAGTCATGGCTAGGGAGGAAACTAAGCAAGAGAAAAGAGGAAAAATATAGAAATTATAGGATAAACGGGTAGACTATTGAGTCTATTTTCAAACTAAAAAAGCAGCTAGTAGTGTCAAATATTTTATGTTGGTATGAATTTTTTTATATTGATACAAATTTAAGGTCATTTTTGTTACACTATACATATGTTTTTATTTCTTGTTTAAGATATTTTTGTATGGGGCTGGAGAGATGGCTCAGAGGTTAAGAGCACTGACTGTTCTTCCAGAGGACCTGAGTTCAATTCCCAGCAAAACCACATGGTGGCTCACAACCATCTATGATGAGGTCTGATGCCCTCTTCTGTAAAACTGTATGCATAATAAATAAATAAATCTTTAAATAAAAAAATCATAATAAAAAAGATATTTTTGTATATTGAAACAAATTTAAGGTTATTTTTGTATACTCTATTATATGCTTTTATTTTTTGTTTAAGGCATTGTACCTATGTAGTTCATTTAAAAATGTAATGTAAAGTTTTAGTTCTTAAAAGCTATTTAGGATGATAAAGACAGATTAGTAGTTAGCTATTTATAAAAATCAAGCTTATAGTCATGTTAGGTATGTTTTCAAGATTAAGCAGATAAATTTTAAATAAATAGGTTTCGAACACATCAGAGACCTACAAAATATGCCATTTAAAATGTTTTTATAACGTAAGGTTTTTCATGGCAGTGAGACATGTCTGCTCCTGGCAGCAGCAATTGACTTAAAAAAAAAGAATGATGTGCATTGAAAAAATCTCTATATGGAGTTTGCTTTTAATGTGGCAAGCTAGACATCTGGGCAACAAACTGCCTTTGCCTTGACTGCTGACAGTATGCTGTCCAAAGGATAAGCAGAACACACAAAAAGGTGACCGATAAACTTTGCCAAGATAAGGTAGGACAGTCCTTCAAAATTTTCTGCTTCATAAAAATTTCTCTTAGATATTCTAGGCCTGAAGATCAAAGATGGATGCCACAATGTTGCAAAGGAACCTTGGAGTGACTGTTCAGATAGCCAGATGTCTCTGTCATTTCTATAGTTTGGAAGTTATTTTCTCTACATTTCCTATTTACTCAGGTAGTAGTATATCCCTCTTGGGTCTCTGTTGGAGTTGAAGACTAGATAGTTGTATTTACAGTTTTCCTTATTTGTGATAAAAAGTAAATTAGATACGAAACTTTTGGACTCACTAAAAAAGAATAGATATGGAGTATTTTCTCTGAATTTGCCAAATACAAATAGACTGGACATTGTGAATGTAATTCTTACTTTATAATTATTCTAGATAACTTTACTATGTTAGAGTTAAAATCTTTCCTTTTTATTTAGACAAAAAGGAGGAACTATTGAGGGAGATTTGTTTGTGTTGCTTCTCTGAGACTGCCAGTGGAGTCAGACCTTGATTTGGAGGGAGGGTGCAGTCCACGTTGAGCTGGCTGGACCGTAGAGTTTTATGGCTGACTCAAAGGAAGCTAGAGGGACACACAGAAGGGGCCAGGAGAGATGCACAGGCTTCACGGAAGGTGGAGAACATTTCCTGTTATTCCATGTATCTCTCAGGTTTATTTCCTCCTGAGTTTTATGGTTTTTTTTTTTTTTTACATAAAACAAGAAGTTACAATATTTCTCTGGTTAATACCCATAAATCTCAGGGGCCAGATACACTCACTACTTTTGATTCATGATGTCTTTATCCTTTTTATGGTATTTAAGTCACAATGTGCAAGATGGAAAGAAAAAAGAAAACTTTTTCAAAAATTGTTCCAGGGCCATCACAATTAAAGCATTTCTGTCTGTCTTTACTACCACTGCGTTAAAACAAGGGCTGGAGTGCTGACAGCTGAGCAGCTATTGCTGCTGACACAAGCACACAGAGCCCCACACCTTCCTTTCGGAAGCTCTCTGTCCTCCTCCCAAACCCCACCTGGGAAGACTCCTTCATGGCCACAGAGGGTCTCCATGAAGGCTTGTTTGGGTCCACTTTGAAGGCCCAGGCCTTCCTCCACTGCCACAGCCCCTGATATTCACGGGTCTCTAATCTAAATGCTTGCAGCAGAAATTCCCGTTTCATTGCTGGGGGCTTGGGAAACCTTGGCTCTGCAGCCAAGTGTTTGCTGAGTGAGACTCTTGGCATCACACAGCATCATCTACAAAGAGTCCAGAGTGTTCTGGTGGAAGCCCCACCTCTCTTTGTCCAGATGCCGCTCCTCAGAAAGTCTCTCCAAACATAGTTCCTCCCTAAGAGATGGTCAAGACCAGGCTATAGGATATTTAAACTGCACTCCAAAAAAAAACAAGTACGTGGTTTTTCAGTCTCTCTCTTCCCTGTCTGCTCCCTGGGTGGCTGGAAGATCATCCTGGAATGCTTTACTCATTAAGCCAAAGCTTTTTCTAATTTGGTCTGATTCGGTCTGATTTGGATTCTTGCGCTGGCAGAGAGGTACAGAAACTTTTTACTTTCTTCCCGCTCCCTTCGAGGTTGGAAGTCTTGGTCTTGCCAGTTCTGTGACGTCATCTTAGACCTCATGACTGACTAGCTGAACAGTTTTGCTCATGTCACCAATGAGCCTGACTTAGGGATGCCCATCTGTCTGACAGAACACTGCTTTGGTGTGTCTGGGAGACTTCGTGAGTAAGTCCACATTTGAATCAGTGGAACAGAGAAAGTAGATCGTCTTTCTTCTATGGTGGACTTCGTCTAATCTACTGAAAGCATAAAGATTCTGTCCCTTCCCTCAGCCTCAGGGGACCCTTTGCTAGCCTGCCTCACTTGAGATGCTGATTATTTCCCATAGCCTCCACTCACTGAAGGATTTCCTTTTCCTCTTCCTTCTCTTGAGATTTTATTTTTATTTTATGCACATGAGGGTTGTGCCTGCATACATGTAAGTGTACCACAATCATGTCACACTTGCAGAGGCCAAAAGAGGGCCTCAGATTCCCTGAAACTGGAGTTATAGACTGTTGTGAGCTGCCTTTCATGCTGGGAAGCAAACTCAGCTCCTCTGCAAAAGCAGCCAGTGCTCTTAACTGCTGGGCCATCTCTCCAGTCCCAATATCTGCTCTTATTAGCTCTACCGTCCTGTAGACTAGAATTGTATCATTGATTAACCTAAGTACCCGGTTTACCAACTGCAAATACTGAACTTCCCAGTCTCAGTAATTACATGAGCTATTCCTTGGAGTGGATCATACATACACACCAGCCCTACTGATTGATTCTCCTTCTTTGTGGCTCTTACACACAGGTGCACATGAGTCTTACTGATAGATTCTGCTTCTTCGGAAATATACCCTCTGTGAGTATGATCAAAATACATTGTCTACATATGTGAAATTTTCAAAGAAAAATATTATATATAAATAAAAATGTTAAATAAAATGAAACACATATTTATTAGTGTCCTCACTGCAAATGCATACTTCTGATGATAACTATACAGCCGGGGGATGGGGTGTTTTATGGGATGTTTTATGGGATGTGCATGGAGAAAAGCATTTGTCTCTTGTGTCAGTCTGCTGCCGTGGAGAGAAACGGTGAAGCATGCTTCCCTTCTTAGGTGCTGCATTCTTTCTTTCAAATGCATAAAAATATGCTCTCACTGTGTCCCAGTGATCTGTTGTTGCATTAAGAATCTTGTGGTTTATGACTGCACAGGCTGATGGTCTAGCCTCAGATTGTGGGTGTGGATGGGCTATATTATCTAAAAATTTCCCTTCAGGGTTGTAATAAGGGCCATAAAAAGTATTTGTAATAAAAAAGGATGAATGGGGGCTTCTTGCTTTGAAAACAAGCTTTCTGTGCCCACACTGATTTTCCGAGAGGGAAGGCAGCTATGGTCTCCTCTGGGAGGCAGGCGGGATGTGGAACAGCTCAGCCTGCCTGACCCAGCAGCTGTCTCTGGGCATGAGAGAGCTCTTTCGTCTTCACCCTTGTGGGTGAAATGCTCAGCCCACTGCTCAAACTGGAGAAAGCAGCAGACTGCACACTGCCATGTGACCCTCGACAAGCTATTTAGTGGAAACCTCCGTGTCCCCTTCTGTGTGACAGGTACAAAGAGCCCCTCCTGTGCTGGTGTCCTAAGTGGATTGGACAAGTATGTTACAGTGTTCTTCCTCTCCACAAACACAGGGTCAGCTTGGTACTGATGCCTTAACCCTCCCACTTGCTAAGCCTCTCTCAAAGTTCTGCTTAACCTAAACCTTGGCAGTGAGGACTGACCAAAGATCTCTAGGAAGGAAAAGAAGGTCTAGAATTTTAGGGATGCCCCAGTTCGGGCCCAGGCCACACTGGTAGGCAGTCAACGCTGTCTTTAAGGAACTAGGGTCTATGTAGCTTCATACACCAGTCCTGTGCTGTTCTGAGGACAAATGTGAGCCCTTGGAGAAAGAGAAGTTGCTGGAAAAGGAAATTGGGGAAGTACTGGAGGAAAAGGAGCCCTGGGGTATGACTGGCGTGTCCTAACAATCCCCAGCCACCTGGGTGTCTGGAGTTGCCTAGGAACAATGGCTCAGGTTTTTAACTCTTTTGTCAGATGACCAGTATTTTTCCCTCGCGAGCGTTGTTTTGATTGCTATTTCTAGCATTCTAACCTCTAAAACAGAGTGGGCTGTCTGGAAAACGGGGTCTCACAAATTCTTCTTAGCCCTTTCATTATCTGTGTTCAGGAAAGAGAAAGAAAGGCCTGGGGCCTGGGATTGGCTGTTCAAGGCAGCCATTGGGAGGAAGAAACCCAGACTGAGCTGGGCCTGGATTTGTTTAAATAGTAATTCACAATGCCCTCTGCTAAAATCAGCTGGCAATGGCCAGGTCTCTAGTCTTGTGGAAATTAATAGGTTTTCTGCACCATGACCCCCAAATAAGTTACTAAGTATTTTTCTCTTCAGCCTTGAAAATGCCAAATATAGTTATAAAAATGACCTGAGCTATGTCCAAAAATAGTTATATGTATTTCAAATGAAATAGAGAAATAGCTATATTTATTTCATAATTTTAATTTTTTTCTCACTATCTTGGTCTCAAACCAGTTAATAGGAATTCAAGTTCCTAACACGTGACCTGAAGAGAGACTGGGGCCCCTGCTAGGGACACACCCATGAAGCAAACCTTTTTGGATGTATCTTTTCCTCACTCTGCTCTCACATAGCACCCGCAAGTCGGTTAACCCTTTAACCCTTTACTGGACTTGTGTCAAATGGCTTCCACCTAAAAAGGAAGTCAAGAAAAGAAGGGTACTTCCCTTTGTGCCATCAATGTCACCAGCAGCCACGCTCTCTACAGTCACAGTCCACACAGCTGAGCTTCTCACTTCCCACCCTGAAGAGAATTTATCCTCTGCTCTCTGAAGCAACACACGCTCTTCAGCCTCTCTCTTGGAGAGCAGTTAACTATCCACATCAAGCCCCGATATAACCCCACTCTACTGTTTGGTTGTTTTATTTGTTAAGTACTTAGTGTTTATTATGTACCGGACACTCCAAACAAAAGATAGTTGGGTGCAGTGGTGTGTTTAATCCCAGCATTTGGGAGGCAGAGACAAGCGGAGCCCTAGGAGTTCAAAGCCAGCCTGGTCTACATAGCAAGTTCCAGGCCAGCCAAGGCACTGTGGTAAGACCTTGCATCAAAGATAACAACAGCAGCAGCAACAACAACAACAACAACAATACACACACACACACAGACACACACACACACACACAAAGACCAAACAAACAAGAGTTACATCTTCACACTGGGATTGGTGATTGAAACACTGTTTCTATGCTTAGTATCTGAACACCAAAGGTAGTAGAGCATTCCACTTGATTCTTGCAAATTAGACAGTAGAAGAGATACACTCCAGTACACCCCAGCATATTTTGGCACCAGAAGGAGAATCCCTAATAGAAGGAGTGATGCAGCAGTAGCCACTGGATGAACCCTAAATCTCAGGGCAAATTCCAGCATGGATGACAAATAGAGATAGCATGAACCAGGCCAAGGATCAGAGGCCAAAAGATAAAGAAATCTTATTGCTACAGAATGTACCATTCTGGTCAGTACACCCAATGCCTTCTACAATAATTTCAGTCATTGTCTTTGGAATAAAGAGCATTTCTTTCTGGCTGGTGGTCTCCACACTCTCCAGGCAGAGAAGGCCCGAGTGTCGAGGCCAGAGGTCAGCCACTTTACTGGAAAGTCAAAAAGGAGAATGATGCTCAGGGCTGGAGATGCCTCAGTACATTTGAACTGACTTGCTGAGTAAGTATGAAAACCAAGTTTTGGACTGCCCGCACCATATTGCCAGGCATGATGGGGTGAGCAAGGAACCCCAGCATGAGGGAAAGAACCCAGCATGAGGGGGGCCCACAGGCCAGCCAGTCTAGACAATCAGCAAGAACCAGGTTCATGAGAGACTCTGTCTCAAAAAATAAGATAGATAGCTATTGGAAGGAGTCACCTGATAGTAACCGCTGGCTTCCACAAAATAGGGTAATTAATATATGCACGAATGTAAATGCACATACATATACACACAAAGAATGAGTCTTGCATCAGATGTGGTAATAGCCCAGAAATGGTTAGGCCAAAGGGAATGTTTGAGTTACATAAACTTCTAATTTTATTTCTAAACTCAAAAGCATGAGTCCCGGCAGCCTACTTCTACATGTGTTTTTTTTTTTTTTTTCCCACTTCTTCCGTCTCTTGATCACCAAGGCATAGGCTGCCAGATAAAACAGGAGTCAGTTCCTGAGGCTATCCCAGGCTGGCTTAGAGGCCCGTGCCATGGCAGAGCCTCAGACACCGGCACTCCGAGAACCCACATGACTGGAGCATATTGGAAAAACACATCTTGTGTTTAACCCTGGTTTTCTCATTATAGACATGATGTCCTGGGATAACGTCCGGGTAAAAGAGAAAGAAAAAAGAGAGAACCTTCTAGCTAAAGAAAATGGTCCATGCTTTGTCAGCTGAGAACCATAAGCCACCTCTCCGAGGCTGGATCTTTCTTCTAAACCCCTGACCTGGATTCCCAGCATCCTCAGTCATTTCCCCCACAGTGCCCATCTCCCGGCTCCTCTTGGACCCCGGAGGGACAGTTCCTTGTCTCATTTGCGTTTGTCCCTTCGTAAAGTTTCTTTATGACTTTCAAGCCATGCATCTGTTTTGAACCAAGGCGCTCCTTGCTATAACAAACTATCAACGCGGAGATAGAGAAAAGGAGAAGGTTTTGTTAGTAAATGCCCAGCTTCCAGGGTTGAGTCGCCATCAGGACTCTGGGTTATTGCTGCCTTTCTTTTTTTTTTAAACTTTATTTATTTATTTGCCTTGGTGTTTTGCCTGGAACTGGAACTACAGACAGTTGTTAGCTGCCATGTGAGTGCTGGGAATTGAACCCAGGTCCTCTGGAAGAGCAGACGGTGCTCTTAACCGCTGAGCCATCTCTCCAGCCCCTATTGCTGCCTTTCAAAGCACAGGGGTGCTCTTGTGCTCTGGAATGCTCTTGTTCTCACACATTCTGTTCTGACTCCTTCGCTGTTCTGGCTTTTGCATAATCTCCAGAAATTGAGGCTGTTCTTCATTCTTCCTGGAAACCTGGCTGCAGGGATGCGCCCAGAATCGCAAAAACCAGCAACAGGGCAACTGAGTCCAGTTATCTTGGTTTGTAATAAATGCAGCTGCCAAAACACCAGTTTCATACACATACTTCATAGATAAAACTTTCAAAAGACCGTGCCTTAGGAATTGCAAGAGTGAGGAGAAGTGGATGTAGGTTCAGGGCATCAGGTTCCCTAGGACGAGGCAGGCTAAGCCAGGATGGCCTGCTTGGAGAGTCAAGGACACACTCCCTGGGCTTCGGGTGTCACCAAGACTTTGCAGAGTTTAGTACAAACTCAGTGCTGCCCCTGGAGGGGGTGATAATTTTTTTCTCTCCGGAAAGGGTAACCCAAATTGTAACCACCCCACAATATAAGGAGTATTGTCTCCTTAGTTGTGGCTAAAGGGTTTCTCCTGGTTGCAAGGAGCTGATTTATTCCACAAAGCACACCTGACTGAAGGCAAGGGCTTAGTGATTTCAATGGACACTACAGGCCTAGACCTTACCTTAGCATCCCAGCGGGGTGGGTGATGTGACTCGATGTGTGGCATGTCATATGTGTGGTTCTGCTGGGGCCTCCTCTGAGATGTGCAGTGCTAGAACCATCACTTTGGGTAAATCTGCTAAATTGCAAATCCCTAGACACAAAGTCTCTGGCCTGAGTCTTCCTCAAGTCTCCATCTACATCTTCGCATCTGATGACCCTCCACCAATAAGCTTGCTGAAATGAGAGGGGGCTAACGGGTGGGGGTGCTAACGGGATGATACGACACATCGGCAGAGGAGGAGGCAGCCACACACTGGCTCTCCAGAACTGAAACCGAGATTTAAAAAAAAAAAAAAAAAAAAAAGCCAACCAGAAGAACCTGTGCAAGTACCTGCAAACCAGATTGGTCACCAGGGCTTCCAGCATCCTGCCCCAGAAGACTGCATTCCTGCAGACATTGGAGTTTGGGGAGGAAAAGGTAGAAATGGGAAAATGAAGAAAAAAAAAAAAAAAGCCATCAATTCAAATGCAACTCAAACATTCAGAGCCACTCTGGGTCTCAGAAATTTCACCAGGATTTGAGTGATCTTAATGGTCTTTGAACCACAACTAAAAATGCCTCAATAGATGTTTGAATTAAAAACCACTAGGTTTGCCAAAAGACCAATTGTTAAAAATTGGCAGCATTCCAAAGAACTTAGCAGGCAGCATACTGCCCGGGGCTTAGAGAATCACTAATTCTAGAGAAAGTTAATTATCACCTTATTGATAAAAGGGTAATTTTTAAAGCTTGTAGTATGGCTTTTGTGTCTCATTAATTAAAATTTAGAGTAATTTACCAGACACCCTGTCGAGTTCTGTTACATTATATTTGTAGCAAACCATCTGATATTTCTTCCTCCTGGGGACCATTTGGATCCCCGTCTCTCCTCACCTGTCTTCGAAGGCATCAAGAACATTTTTAAAGGAGGGGAAATGTGTAAATCTCAAAGTTTTTGGGGGAGGCTTCAGGATTAAGATATAAAATATCCAAGGGAGCTTTTTGAAAAGGTCTCAGAAATACTGAATTTACCCATCAATAGAATGAAGACTGTGTGCTCACACCTGAGGGGAGACTGATCTCATAAACACTCTCCTGAAATAGGAAAGCAATTTTGCAATCCTTGATGACTAGATGGAATAAGGGTATATATCTTCATTCCCAAATCCATTCTCAAACAAAATCTAAGGGGATGAAATGGGGGGACCTTGAAATTCTAAATCCTAAGGAGCACACAGAGCTACCTAGGGATCCTGGAATGCTGGAGCTTTTCAAGGTACCAACTTTGAGAGAAGAAAGGGTCCCAAGGAACTCTGAATTTTGATCTTCGCCTGCCCTGGACCAAAGCTATTCCAAAGTGTATGTCACAGCGTGGGGCAGGGAGAAGAGGAAGAGAAGCCCTTGAATTTTGCAAAACTGCAGACCTAAGAAACACTCTGAATTTGCATCCAACACCTCAGCTTTCCAACAGAGAAGTTATTCTTCAGGGAACATTCATTGTTATATTTCTTTAAACTTACTGCAATCAAGCATTTGAGATCAAACATTAAGATTAAAAAGAAACGAATAAAAGCAAAGCCACCACATTGGGTTTGCGGCAGTTTGCTCATGATTCTTCCACCATTTAGTTTTTTTTTTTTTTTTTTTTTTTTTTTTTTTTTTTTTTTTTTTTTTTTTTTTTTTTTTTTTTTTTTTTTTTTTTTTTTTTTTTTTTAAAAAGTGTTAAACTTATTTTAAAAAAAGAAAAAGTTAAACTTCTGTCTTTGTCCTTCTGGGCATTGTTAGAATTTTATCACAAGCAAGCAGTATTGGGTATATGAAGTTCTTGCTTGTTGGAGTTGCTGGCAAGATCAAAGTGCAGGGGGGTTGGGGGGGAACTGCATTTGGGTTTGGCTTGTTTCCCAGAAGTTGATCTGTGTGACCTCCATCCCTCACCCCCACAACCAGAACCAAAAAGTGAAACTACAGTTGGTTTCACTTGCCGAAAACACCCACAGCATAAAAGTCACGCAGGACATTGGGCTAGCCTGTTCATTTTTCTGTCCTCTTTTATACATCTTTTAAGAATAAAATAAAAGTAGTTTTGGTGACCTGAGCTAGAAATTTAAATGGTAAACAACTAAAATTTGGGATTTTGTGGGAATCTTTATTTCCCTTTTATAGTACTACAAATTGGACAGGTGATTCTCGGAGAAGGTCCCCCAGACACACAATCTTAAGACTTAAGAGCAATAGTAGAAAAAAAGAAAAAAAATCATGTTTTAAAAATAGTTGACAACTATATTTTAAAAGTAGACTGTAAATCTACCAAGCAACTTCTGTACATGGGCCATCTATGCTCACATTTTAGCCGCAGTTTGATGGTCATTCAGGGCTGATTTTCTACATAACTATCACCCAGCTGCTGTAGTTCAAATAGTCACTAGATCGAGCATTTCTACCTAGCAGCACACATACAATGTTCCACAAAATACTCTATCCAAATCATGTACCTTTTCCTTTATAATTATTTTTATACTTTTATGCTTTCATTCTAGACATTCTGTTTTGTTGCTTTTATAAGAAAAAAGAAAGTCTTGAAGAAGGAAAGGTAACTTTGTCTCTCTTCAAAAAAGTGTTCCTTAAATGGTAGAGGAATTAACACATAACAAACATGTCTGTTCTGAACTGCCCAGTTACTTTTGGAGTACCCAGCTACAAAGCCACTTTGTCAGAGAGCTGCTGACGGTCTATCTCGCTTGAGAAATGTCATGATCCTAGAAAGACAACACAGCAAGCCACCTCTGGGTTATCATCACAGATAACGGAAAGGACTTGAACTCAAACACACAATAATGAGTAGAAATGTTTTTTTCTTTGGTCTGTACCACACCTTGCTCACTGCTCCTGTCTGGCTGGCAAGCACTTGCAGTGTCACTTTGGCTGCAGGAAACAAGTACTCCAGTTCAGGTCACACAGTGCTGGGCTTGGGAAGGAGGTGACTTAGTCTTTGAGTTTCGGGAAAACTCCAACCATTCCAAACTAACCTGAGATTTTCCCCCTATGAAACCTAATAGCAGCAACTAGCAACTAATACCCAGCCTCACCTATGACTGATAAATTAGCAACCAACACAAAGACATGAAATACTCCATTTGAAACACTGAAAATAAGGAAATAAAATTCAACTTTAAAACAAATCTTTTGATATGTATTTATAACACACCAATTTTAATAATAAAATTTAGGTAAATATCTGTAACTTAAAGCATACTACAATTTTTAAATTAATAAATCAAAGCCAAGCTAAATCAAAATTATTGTTAGGAAAAATATCCGAACAGTTATCTGAGTTCACGTTTGAAAAAAAAATTTAAAAATTTGAACATATTTTTATGCATCAATAAAGAGCAGTGTGTGCACATATCAAAAACATATAAACTATATATTTTTATACTACATCCTCCATTGAGATATAGTTAAGAAATTAAACATTGTCTTTCTCATCTTAGGATCTGAAGTTTATGTGCTGGGCTCAGCAGTTTTAGCACTAGGCACTCCTGCATTGCCATAGAGGCAGGCATGCAAACCCTCCCAAATGCACTACAGCAGATAACCTGTTGTGCTGTCAGCCCCAAGAGAAGGACCCGTATCAAGGCACACCCTCCAGCGTGTGCCTCCCTTACCTACAGCTTGATCACAGAGCCCTGATCAGGGTGTTGATCAGGTCACGAGTGTTGACTTAGAAGACAGGTAATATCCTGCACGTGCACCCGAGTATTGCACACGCTATCTTCCACCCGTGTGCTACTTGCTCACAGCTAGTCTCCAACAGCCCTGCTTGCCGCTGCAAACATCTCATTAGACTAATGCATTCAGCACAGGCAGAACACTCGATTTACCATAGCTACGGCAGTGAATTTCCATTATGATGACAGCTTCAACCACATCATGTCCGGAAAACCAGCCAACCACTGGCTTCTAAAGAACACACACATTTTACATGCAGAAAGCAAGGAGTGTGTGTGTGTGTGTGTGTGTGTGTGTGTGTGTGTGTGTACACTTCTTTCCTCTTTACAGCCCAGCTAAGATAAATGCACAGTGCAGCTTTTTGTCAATGCCAGCTGCCAGGTAACGGCACTTCTGCTTCTTGGATAGTCACTTCCTTGTAATAAACTGAATTATGTCACAATTGTCAGAATGGGTGTTTCCTACATTTCAGTTTTCATTACTCCTCCTCTGTTGCCATAGAAACCAGACTGTAACATCATCTCTTTGTCCCAGTCCTGCAGCAGTAAGGGCCACACCAGGCTTATAAGACTGATTTGACGAGGCCAATGTTTGGTTTTGGGGGGGGAAAAAAGAGAGAGAAAGAGAGAGAGAGAACAATGCCAATAGCCTGGTTGTTTCAGAAAGCTTGCGTGTTATCAGAGGAGTGTACCTATGTGAATGACACACCATGGCTGTACCTGTCAACTCCAAAGCTGCCTCTCTCATGCTTAATGCCAACAGCTCCGCATCTGCGTGTATGCACATATGTAAGTTTTTCTCCATACCCAAACCTGCATGGGACCTTCATGGGGAAGGAGGCCGAATGTGGGAAAGTACCGCTGTCTCTTCCATACACCGACTTTCCACTAAACCAATTTATACCAGAAGAGGGATCTTTTCTCCTCTCTTTCTTTCTTTCTTTTTTTTTTTTTTTAAACTTTATTTTTTTATTTATTTGCCTTGGTATTTGTCTGGAACTGGAACTACAGACAGTTGTCAGCTGCCATGTGGGTGCTGGGAATCGAACCCGGGTCCTCTGGAAGAGCAGACGGTGCTCTCAACCACTGAGCCATCTCTCCAGCCCCTCTCCTCTCTTTCTATAAAATGAAGCAAGGTTTATCCCATGCCGACTTCACTCTGGGGACCTGGGATGTGTCCCAAGTGTCTACTACAAGTTGAAATGCCTATTCTACAAATACAGGTTGCCCACTAGGCTTCCTTGTAAGGATGGGCAACATGCTTACTCAGCCAGTGCTGACCATTGGCTAAGCTAATTTGGAAGGTCTAGGTCACGGCTTAGCCAGTTACTGAGAATATGAAAAATAAAAAGGAATGACAATTTGAAGTTTGTTGGAATGGATATGTAGTCTGAAATAAATTTGTCTTAACAAATTAAATAGGTATGGAAAACTGATGTTTTTGAAGTCAAAGCATTATACTTGCAGAGAATTTACTCCCTGGGGAGCATGTATCCTTTCTGCCTGTATCGCTGCCCACCACAGCCTTTCCCTGCTGCCAAAGCCGCCCCACACTGGCTGTGGCCTGACTTGGATGATAGTCTCCATGTCTGCCGGGGGGTGGGGAAGCCATAAAGAGTTACACATTTGTACTGACAGTGTAGCATGTGCCCCTACTACATCCAAGGGAATCAGGAGTGGAGTTGGTGAAACTCTGACAAGACTGGCCCAGGGAAGCTCTCAACAGGTGCTCATTTTATGAAAGGCCTGGGCTCATATAGCTGGGCCAAATGGAAGTGATTATGGCCACAGGAGACAAACTCTGAGCTGAAATTCATGATGTAGATGTGGAAAAGTAAATGTGTTCACATACACCACACACACACTCACACACACCACACACACTACACACACACACCATACACATGCTCACACACACACACCACACACATGCTCACACATGCTCACACACTCACACGCACACTCACATACACACACACTCTCTCTCACACACACATACACACAAACACGGTGTAGTTTACATGCAGTTAAGGAGGTGAATGTGAAGAATCACAGAGTCCTCTCCTCATGGGAAGAGGTCTCAGAGAAGCCAGAATCCTGTCCAGAGAAAGCACCACGGGTTCACCCCTGACTGACAACAGCCCTCATGGGCTTGTACTTAAACTATCTGAGTGTTGTCTTTTGAAAATAAATATATTATAAAACTGAAGGAAGAGAGCGAAGGGAAGACGAGAAAGAGCAGGAGAAAGAATTCAGTCCCTTAGTTTACTTAGCTTTGAATTTCGATGGTCCGTCTTATGCAACACAAGCTTAGTAGTTCTGGGTTTTGGGGGGATGAGTGTTTGTAATTTCATACAGTTGACTTTGTCTAAAGAAGAAAGGGGCCTGAGGAAGAAGACGGGAAGGAGAAAAGAAGCTAGAAGCCAGCTAGGGGTGAGGCACACACCGGGACTGTCAGTGTTCAGGACCCTGACGCAGAAGGAAAGAGGCCAGCCTGGGCTACTTGATGAGTTCCAGGGCAACCTCAGGTACAGGGAGAGGGAGAGACAGACAGAGAGAGAGAGACAGAGAAAATACTAGGACTTGATGGATGTTTGATTGTATCCTGCACCAAATAGCAGGTTCCAGCCACACTGTGTTTGTGGCTGTGGTCTTACAGCCTCACATCAGCTGGGATACCTGGTGTTCAATTTGACATAGCTCTTTGTATAAATAAAATTAGTGTTTCTTAAGGAAGCAAACCCTGTAAGAGAAAAGGGTTTGGTAGACTCTTCTTCACAGAAAGAAACAGGTTTTCTTCCCCGGTAGGCTTCTGAGAGAGGGGCCTCGAGTCTGATCCACATGCTCCACACCCCAGTCTTCATGCAGCCTTGTTACCAGTGTGTCTTGTCCCTGGACCAGGAGTGCCTGGGCTGCTGCATTGCCACTCAGGGGTCAACTTGGAAGCCACACAGAAACCTGCACCTAACTAAGGCTGACTTGAAATATTTAAATATCTGTTACTGAGAGTAACTGAGTGCACGCATGTTCCTCAAGTTTCCTCCAAGGTCCTCACCACAGACCTTAAGTTACCAATATTTTACAAAAACCTTGTTATTTTTATTCCAAGAAAATTTTAAGTTAAGCATGTAAAAGAAAGAAGTTTTGTGAGATGGCAAGTATCAGCCAAAGGCTTTTTTAAAAAGCAAAGAATCCTCCTTGTCCTGAATAGCTCTAGCATTGTGTTTCTCTGGAAGACCATCAGAATGTTTAGGCTGGGCTGGAGAGACAGCTCAGTAAATAAGGTGCTTGCCGCATAAGCCTGAGGGCCTGAGTTCAGATCCAGCCCTCACAGACATGCCAGGCAGTAGTGTGGTCTGCCTGCAATCCCATTACAACCATTAGATGACTGCATTAAACAAACCAGTAAGTCTCAGGCTCACTGTGAGAATCTGCCCTGGTAAATAAAGTGGAGAAATCGAGGAAGATGATGGTCACCAACCTCTGCTCTGGCCTTCACACACAGGTGCACACACACACACACCCCACACACACACACGCAAACACATGCACGCACACATACTCGATGCTCAGAGTGTTTCACCTTGCTCCTTTGGTGATGTGACCACTTTCTCGGAGGACATGCAGCATATTCCACAACAAGTATTACTTGGTAGGCAGCCCATCCATATCAAAAGTAGCCTTTACTCTGAGGGACAGGGATTTTCGAGACAAGTGTCCAGCTGAGAGGATTCTGCCCAGGTAAGTTGTTGCCAAGGCACACACACATTGTCCTAAGGATCAACATAATACTTACTGAAGACCAACCCCAGCCATCCTGAAAAAAGGGTATCAGTCTCATTCCACAGACAAGACAAATTAGTCTTGAGAATGTTAAACTGCCCAAGGTCTTACAGTCAGAAGCGATGGACAGTGCCCAGCTGTTTGCTTCTAAGCCACAGTAGTTATTTGGTCTACCACATGGATTCCTGACACTGTCTCTTGTTCCAACCCTCTATAAACCCAATGACCTGAGTCACATCACTGCCTTGCTTCAGCCCAAGAGTTGAGACCAGGGCACAACGTTTTTTCCATGAGCCCATATGGCTCTGACATTCTGTAATCCAAAGAATTGCTTTCTCCATCAGGCTTGATTGATCAACACTTTAGGATGTAGGAGTTGTGGCTTCTTGTGACTGTGCCCATGGTTAGTAACAGGCAAAAGCCTCTTTTTCTGGCTGGAGATATGGCTCAATGGTAGCATATCTACCTAGCACTCACCAGTTTGGAGTTTGATCCCCAGTACTGTGAAAGGAAAAGTGAATTCTTTCTAATAGCGTAAGACCTGATAAAGTATCCAACTGACAGTTGGAAGTTTTGTCTTTTCAAGACAGGATCTCACTACATAACTCTGGCTGTTCCAGAACTCACTATGTAGACCAGGCTGTCTTTGAACTCACAGAGAGCAGCTTGCTTCTGCCTCCCTGTGTTGAGATTAAAGGTGTGTGCCACTGTAACCAGCATGGAGGAGAGTGCACAAAGAAAGAGGGATGGTGGAGAGGAGAGGAGGGGGGAAGGGAAGCCAAGATTCCTGTCCTGAGTAGGAATGGGAACTAGACGCTCCATGTATGTGTCCCCACAGTGTGGCTTTCAAATCACAATACTTGGTATTATTTCCTGAAGACTGGGGGGTCTGCATGACTACCCTTTCACTAAGGGAAACAGGCAGCAAGTGAGTAATCTGATTGGCCAGGCTGGATAGGAGTTGGTGTCCCTAATCCCCATGACTCCCCAGTCTCTCCCAAGAGCCCTGCTCTGCAGGCCAAGTTTTCCTGTCCCAGTAGCAGCTCCCAAATAATCACTCAGAAATTTAATACGAGTTGTAAATGACTGATTTCAGGCTTGTTACTAGCTAATTCTTACATTTTCAGTTTACCCATATTCTTTTTACACTTTGCCACGTGGCTTGGTACCATTCCTCAGTATGAAATGTCCATCTTGCTTCTCCCTGTGTCTACTAGCAATTCCTCTGTGATGTAGGATGTCTTTCTGTATGCTGTGAATATCATTGGTTAATAAAGGTACTGTTTTGGCCTATGGCAGAGCAGGCGGGAAATTCAAGCATAGACACAGGGAAAGGAGGGTGGAGTCAGTCATGAGAGACACAATCCAGCTGCCCAAGAAGCAGTATGTAAAGGAACTGAGGTAAGCCATGATCCACATGGCAAGACATGGATTAATAGAAATGGGTTAAGATGCGAGAGCTAGCTATCAGGAAGTCTGAGCATAGGCCCAAGAGTGTGTAATTAATACAAGCCTCTGTGTGTTTCTGTGGGACTGCAGGTCAGCAGGTCTGGACCATGGACTGGACAGGCCATAAACTTCTTACTACACTTTTGACTCTATCCTTCTTCATCCAAGCATCCCATCCATACTTCCTGCCTGGCTACAGGCCAGTCAATTTTTAATTTTTTTATTAAACCAAACTGAGTGACAAGTATTTATAGTATACAAAATGATTATTCCACAGCACTGATCTCCCTGAGGCTGGGTCTTAGTTAAAACTACACAGAGATCTTTTGTTTTTTTAATGTTTATGTATTTTATTTTATGTGAATTGGTATTTTGCCTGCATGATAACTGTGCAAGGATGTCAGATCTTGGAATTACAGACAGTTGTTAGCTGCCATGTGGATGCTGGGAATTGAACTCAGGTCCTCCGGAAGAACAGTCAGTGCTCTTAACCACTGAGCCATCTCTCCAGCCCCCACAGAGATCTTTTCAAGACATATTTTTAAAATATTTCTATTTGTGTGTATGTGTGTGTTCCCTGCATGTTTGTCTGTGCACCATGAGTGTGCTTGGTACCCAAGGAGACCAGAAGAAGGTGCCAGATCCCCTAGGACTGATGTTACAGAGGGATGTGAGCTGCCATGTGGATGCTAGGACTCAAACCAGGGTCTTCTGGAAGCAGCTGCTGTTTTTAACCACTGATCCATCTCTCCAACTTCCAAAGAGAGATCTTTTCAAAATTAAAGGTGAACTGCTCTTTGTAAGAAGATGAGAACCAGCCCAAACATCCGATTAAGTAAGTATACACCAGAGAACACACAGTCCAAAGGAATGTCGGATCAAGGAAGAGGGACTGATCGGCAGCTAAGAGTCCCTGGGGACGAGGCTGTGAAATGCTGCCCTTGGGACATGTCGTGGCCCCTGCAGCCATGCAGAAGATCAGCCAACACTCCAACAGGCAGATCCAGTGTGACTTGGTGACTAGTGATGAAACAGAGACATGAAAGGGTGAGGGTTATGGTGGTGACTCCGGGGACAGGGAGACTGGGAAAGAGGGATCCCAATGATACATTGTTTACATGGAGAAAGTTGTCAAAGAATAAATAAAAGATATCGTTCCATTTTAAATGGATGCCACAGAACACAGAATAACAGGAAAAGAGATTCAGAATACAC
The DNA here is from genome assembly GCA_004025045.1 of Sigmodon hispidus. NCBI lineage: Eukaryota > Metazoa > Chordata > Mammalia > Rodentia > Cricetidae > Sigmodon > Sigmodon hispidus. The sequence goes on along the minus strand of PVIH01009394.1, from coordinate 1,031 downwards.
ATTTGCTAAGAAAATTGCAGGTTAGAAAATAATATACAGAACAGAATTTTATTTTGAAAAGAGGAATGATTTATAAAGTGTGGGTGAAATGTTAGTAGTGATGATTTATTGGTGGTAGAAATGTGAGTGATTTTCATGCTTCTTTTACATTTTTTACAAAGCAGCCTTACCTGTTTTGTGATAACAAGAAGTTGAGTGGGGTCATCCATTATCAGGAACAGAATCTTTTCTTGTCATGTAAGGAAATGCACTCATGCCTCTCAAAAGCCTTGCTTTGTTCTGTTTGAGACAGGGTCTCTCTGTGTATCCCTGGCTGACCTGGAGCTAGCGATATAGACCAGGACAGCTTCAAGCTCACAGAAATCTGTCTGCCTCTGCCTCCCACTTGTCGGAGTTAAAGATGTGCGTCCCACCCCAAGAACTTCTAATAAATCTTAAGTTTCAGATTTCACCACTGAAATTAAAACAACCCTTCTTACTGCAAGGTGGGGACATCAGACAACAGCCTGAGCCAATCTGGAGGCTGTCCTCTGCTCTGGGGTTCCCTTCAGGCATACTCTGGAGGCTTTGCTGGGGACTGAGCACAGGCCATATACAGATGAGTCATTGCAGAACCAGTAACAGTCAGTGTTACTTATAGTAAAGCCACATACCAAAGCAATAGTTCCTCTTCAAGGAAAAGATTGCTCATTCAAATTCTGCTGAACCCAAAACATGGACCCTTCAGACATGGCCTCCTCTATGTGACCCTGAGCCTGTGACCTAGACTGATATTAAGAAATCATCTTAGCAGAAACATTGGCCTCGAGGTCTGACAATTGGGGACTACTTAAACTTAAAAGTGAATCTGGAATTGGCTTTGCTGAACTTAAAGCAATCTATTTAGCATCAGGCTTCCAGTTCTAAGCAACTGCCTTGGACCATCAGCTAGTCCACAGTATAGGAAATGTCTTGTGCAGGATAAGCCAGAAGCTAGGCATGGTGATGAATGCCTAGGCTAGCACTCAGGAGGCTGGAGGAGGAGAAGGAGG
>PVIH01009393.1:40937-82874 GCA_004025045.1 Sigmodon hispidus | reverse complement strand
AGAATCTTCAATTTATCGAAACAATATGTCCATATGATTTTTGGGAATTTCATTCATGTCTATTATTATGTTTGTGTTTCAATTTCTAGTTTAATTGAGTAGCTCTTCCCTTTGTTTTGTTTAATTTGGTTAAGAATTTGCCATTTGTGTTTAATCCTTAAAAATAAATAAATAAATTTAATACTTAAAAAAAAAAAAAAAGAACTCAAGAATCTAGAGCCCAAAACCTTGAATAACCCAATCAAAAAATGGGGTTCAGACTAAAAAGGGAATTCTCAGCATAATAGTTACGAATGACTGAAAGGCACTTGAAAAAGTGCTCAACATCTTTAGCCATCAGAGAAACACAAATCAAAACAACTTTGATATACCACCTGACACCTGTCAGTATAGCTAAGATGATAAGCCTATGCTGGAGAGGTTGCGGGACAAGGGGAACACTCCTCCATTATTGGTGGGAGTGTAAGCTTTTTCAGACACTCTGGAATGTAGTATGGCGGTTTCTCAGAAAACTGGGAATCAATCTCCCCAAGGATCCAGCAATACCACTTCTGGGTATATACCTTAAAGATGCACATTCTCACTCCAAAAGCAGTGGCTCAACTGTGTTTTTGCAGCATTATTCATTATAGCACGAACCTGGAAACAACCTAGATGTCCCTCAACTGAAGAATGGATTAACAAACTGTGGTACATCTACACAATGGAGTACTACTCAGCAGTAAGAGAAAATGATATCCTAAAATTTGCAGGCAAATGGATGAATTTGGAGAATATCCTCCTGGGGGAGGTATCTCACCCAGAAAGATAAGCAGGGGTTTTACTCACTCATTAATGGACTGTAATCAAAAAAGCAATAAGCAAAGTGTATTCAAGCCGCAAACCACAACCACTGAACAGCTTGGGATCTGAAACACCTTGGATTGACATTTTGGACCCCACTTCCTCTTGAGGAACATCTGACTTAGTCTTGATATTGGGGTGAGGAAACTGGATCTTCCAGGAGTGGATGCTGAACTGAGCAATATTGGGACCTTGGAACCTCCTGCCCTTGCTGGGGAGGAGATGAGGAGATGCGGAGAAGAGAGGGTGACTGGAGGGGGTGGGAGTGGGTAGGGACCTTGAATTAGGATATACAGAGATAGAAAATGTTACTTTATTCATAATAAAAAATTAAAAAATATAAAATGGGAGCACAAGATTATTTACTTTTTTTTCTTGTGAAAAAAGTAGTATATATTTTTAATCCTTGTATCCACAAGATTATTTTAGAAAGGTATCTATACAAAATAAAGTTGGACACAAATTTCTCATTATTAGTATAGAAAATATAACAGATTGAGCATCTTGTGATTTTATTTCTGAAAAGTATAGTGTACTTAGATCTTATAGCAATGAATAAAGTGTTCTACATTAATTTCAGCACAAAAGTTATATTCACACTTGTAGAAACACTCTTTACTTAAAAATAAGTACTGAATTCTTAGTTGTAATTAGAAGTATATTTTGTATGTTTTGTTCAAAAGCTCTTCTCTAACATTTGCTAGAAGAGATATACTTGTGAAACACCAAAATCAGTAGCAAATGGACTGGCTAACTATTTTCAGGGAAGAATGAGGTGTATGGTGAGGTGATTGATTGTATGTTGTAATATTACAAAGGGCTTAGGCTCCTAGGATATACTTCATATATGTAGGGCATGATTTTCTTTTTTAAATTTATTTTGTGTTTATGTGCATTTTTGTTTTGTCTGCATGTATGTCTTGGTGAGGGAGTTAGATCTTAGAGTTACAGACATTTGTTAGCTGCCATGTGGATGCTGGAAACTGAACCCGGGTCCTCTGAAAGAACAGTTAGTGCTCTGAACTGCTGAGCCTTTTCTCTGGCACTTACTTTCTTTTTGTTTTGTAGGTCATAGTTTTAAATTGCTTCTACATCTTTCTGCTGCAATGATTTGAATGCTGTCTGCCTAGGATTAGTATTGACATTTCCCTGTACACATTTTGAATCATTATTGACTTGTTCTGTTCTCCTGGGGTGCCAGGGGATGCATGTCTTTCTTTAGGAACATCTGTCATGAGGTTATTTCCTTTAGCCCTTCTGAAATCATAGACTTCATTTGTTAAAGTTTACCAGTGAGAATATTCTATAATATTAGAAAGGTAAAAACTTCTTTGTGTTGTTTACTCTTCACAATTTTTCTCCAGGTTTTTATTTACACCATTCATTATTCTGCATGATTATTCTTATTTCAGAATATCAAGTGGCTACATAAGGGACAGTATATCAGAAAAAAGTTGAAAACCTGTAATTCCTACTTCTTAGCTATCTATTGAATTGTGAAGTTCTGTTACCACTTCTGTTTTCAGTTTATTTGTTCTTTCAAAAATTGTGTTGACAAAGATGACCACATCATTCTCCCTGAAATACTCTTCTCTAAACTGTTATGATACTACATCCTACTGTGTCTCTCCTTTTCTATCAGAGATTCTTCTCTGCAACGTGGTTGTTCACTTCTTTTTTCTGGACTCTAATCACTGGGTATTTCTAGAATTTGGTTGTGGTTGAATTTGCTTCACCATCTGTAGTCATTGAGATGGGCAATTGCAGCCAGGTTTTGAGCTTTTGTCTCATTGCTATGTGATGATTTCTCAATTTATTACTGCTCTTATTCTCTAGACACTGGCTTCTTTTTCTCTCAGTTACATACCAGAAATTTACATAATTTGCTGTATCTTGCTCCTCTACTCCTCTTTTGACCTTGGTCAGTCCTAATTGTGATGATGTTCTATTTATTGTTTTCATCTGATTTTATTGGTCCAGTTACAGATCCAAGTTCTTAATGCTAAATCTCCTTTTTCTTCAAAATTAATGTTTTATCTGTCATTAGACATCTTCCATACTACCTCAAGATATGTTTCTTTGGATTACTTTCCTGAGTCTCTGCTGAGAAGTTTAAGTTACCATCATTACTCACTTAAATTATAACAGTCAGTCAGTCTTGTTGATACTTTCTTAGTTCTCTCAATTATTTTCACAAATATTCAGTACTAGAATTTTGCTTTTCTTCCTTTTCCCCTTCCTTCATTTTTCCTTCCTTCCTTCCTTCCTTCCTTCCATCCTCACTTTCTTCCTTAATACCAAACCAAATTTTATTAATACTATAGATCAGACAATGTAAGAAAGAGGCATACTCTATGTAATACATGGAAACCTTATATAAGTTAAAGGGCTGGGGAAATGGCTCACTGGGTAAGGGGATGACTATGCAAGACTATCTGAAACTGATCCCTAGAACCCACACTAGGCTTTTCAATGCTAGATCAATCATGTTTCAACTCATTTAATGATGCAAAACTACCTCTCTAAAGACAAAATGAATCACCCTATATCAGTTTCTCTGGTTCACTGAGTTCCAGTTTCATCTTTTTCTCTCCATACCATCTCACCTTAAATAATACCTCCTTGGAGGCCTTTCTTGACTCTAACCCTATCATTTTTTCTTTTACTCTCATTATATTCCATTAATTTGTTTTATGTTCTTTGTATTTATAGTATCTGATAACATTTGTCCTTTGGGGCTGAAAAAATGTTTAATAAATTGATGTGTTAAAAAATAGCAAATGTAACTATGTATTTTTGAGAAAGAAGCTTTTTTGTTACTCTAAATTCACTATTTGGAAATTCCATACATTCTGATTTATGAAATATTGATTTTTTTACTCAGAATTTTTTCAAATCAAATAATATCTTAATCTTGATATATTAGACTTACAAAAATTGCTTTGGTTAAATAAGTATTAAGGATTAGTCATGAGACTGTGAGGTCAGTATTTTCCCTTATACCTTTTCTAGAGTCTTGGAGAAGTTAAATCACTTGGAGAGATTCAGCTTGCAATCCTAAAACTCTAAAATATTGCTTGATCTGTTGTATTCAAGATTTAATAAGACTGAATACAGGATCACTACACTGGACTCTACTTGTGTAGGTAGCTCATACACATTCATTTTTTTATAGTTAAAGTGGGAGGGGGTAGGGAGTTTGAACAAGGGGATACATGAATAAAAACTATGACTTTATTCATAATAAAAAATAAAAAAATATTTATTTCCATTAAAATACAATGTCAAGAAAATGGATATGCACTACACAAATATAGTGAATAACAAGTTTTTACTATACAAATTCCATTTATGCAAACATATGTGAGTACAAACACACACACATTAACACACACAGACTTTATATACTCATGAAATAACCCAATATTGCATTAAAATTAAACCATTGAATGTGCTAACAAATGGAACAAATGTTTAAAAAATAAGATAAATAATGAGCTTATTAAGCATATTTATATTTGGCCAACATCACCACTAATCCAGAAACAATAAAAGCCAAAATTAGAAATCATCATACCCTAATATTTTATACAGGTATTCAATAGGCAGAGAAATAGAGCCAGTAGTTTAAACCAATAAAACTACACATAACTCCTGATCAGGTAGAAACAAGGGAAAAAGGAAAAAGGAGGAATGGAATATAAGTTCATAGCAAAAGAGGCAGAAGCATAAACCAATTTCTAAATCATTTATATAACCAAGAGTTTGCCTTTCTTTTTCTTAGGATACTCCTTTTTTAAATTATTTATTTTTATTTATTATGAATAAAGTCTCATTTTTATAATCCATGTATCCCCTTGTTCAAACTTCCTTTCCCCTCCCACACCTCCCAGTCACTCATACACATCCTAATAATGATGGATACCAGAGATGCTATGTAAACTGACCCCCGTTTATTTGCATGGCCTAAGAAACATACTCTACTGGGAAAGTTATTAGACTAGGACATTGTTCATTTCACCAAGACTGGAAAGTTATGGCATTAAGGCCAAAGGTTATATTAGAGCATCTATTGCAAAGCTAAAGGAAATTATCCTTGGAACAAATGGATGATTTCCTATCTTTAAATCACTATTGGTTAAGGAAAGGTTCAATGGAGAAAGTCACCAAATAATTGCTTGTGTATAAAAGGTGTTCATGTTCTTCTCTTTCTTAATAAATCATTGGTGTTTTAACAGGTGATGATTCTGCAGTATTTGGAAGATGGAAGTATTGGAAGTGGACTAATTCAAGTGACATGTTTTATCTGAACAGCCTCATTTATCATTAATTATAAGGTCAGCCATATTTTTCTTTGTATTTTCTGTATTTTCTAAAAGTTGGTAGTTATAAAATCTATTTCTCTGATTGATCTCACTTTATCATTAATCAAGTAATTAAAATATAAAATATTTAGAAGTAAGGATATAGATCTATGGTAGGCAGCTTGCCTAGAATATACAAACCCTTGTGTTTACTTAGCAACACCAAAATGTATTAAAAAAGGTAAGATGCAAAACTCTTCATCAAGATTATTTCCAAGGAATAGGATAATATTCAGTAAAAATAATCATTTAGAGGGATTGAAAAATAAGAATAGTTATCTTGCTGTAGGAAAAATTAAATTGCGATACTAACCAAGTAGGAAAGTCAGGTTCAATAGACTGCTGAAAAATGAACCAAATTTTATTGGAAATGCTGAATATATTATGCTATCAAGACATAAGTATAAACACTTGAGTTATTTTCAGGCCAGAGACTGACAAATGGGGCATAGTTCAATTGCATTAGATAGTCTTTTTTTAAAGGATCAGTTTTAACTCACTGAAGAATGTTTAAGATATGGTATATAGCCAAGTACCAATGTCTGAAGGTCTATACTGTGTTCTATCTAGGCCCTAGTATCTTTTGTTTGCACTTCTTAGAATACTTTTCTTGGGTTTCTGGTGACAATGACATAACACTTCCATGCCTACCAAACAGGTGTGCTAATCATCTCTCCACAAACAGGATTGAATTAGGTACAACATTATTCTGATTTCAAAAAATAAGATTCATTGTAGTTATGCACTCTTGAACTCACCTACTCCAGAAACCAAGCACAGATGACCAGAGGAGGCACTGTGATTTGGATAGGCAATGATGTTATCTGCAAAGTTTCAAGGCAAATTTAGGAAGAAGTCTTCTAGTATGTTCGGAAAAGTACAGAACAAATTACTTCAAGCATCTAGTCTTATGTCTCTTTCTGAAGAATGTTTCTGTTAGTATATTCTTAAGTTTCCTAATTTTTCCCTTATGTTACTTAAACATCTTTATTAAAACATAATCAACATACCACACAATCACAATTATAAATTTTCAACCCAGCATTTTTAAATAATCAGGTATATGACCATCACTATGATTCTGTTTTCATCATCCCCAAGAGCTACACATCATTTGGCAGACACTTGTCATTACCTTCTCCTCAGAGGTATTTATGTCTATATAAATTTCCATCTTCTGTACATGTTTCTTTTCTCAGATATATTCTTTTTCTGAAAGTTTTTCTTACATATTTGGATGTCACTTTCTAAATTACCTTTTCATATTTGAATTCTTTGAATTTGCTTTGCTTTGGAAACAAACTAATAGTCTTTCCATGCATTTTTCTTTCTCCTAGCCCTCTTACATCATTCCTTACTATCTCCCTGAAAGACATTATAAGGTAGTGTGGTAGACTGAATGGCACAACCGCCATGATCTCTGTTTAGGAGGTGTTCTCTATTTCTCTGAGCATTTAAATACTTTGTCCTCAGCTGATAGTGCTTTCTGGTTTGGGAGGTGTAGCCTTGGAGAAAATATGTCACTGGGGGGAGGAGACTTTACAATTTTAAAGTCTCATACCACCTTCAGTGTACTCTCTGTGCTTTGTTCTGGTGGTTCTTTATTATTATTATTATTATTATTATTATTATTAACAAAGAAGTCACACTTTCTAACCTTGTTTATCCTTATTCAAGGTCCCTACGCCCTCCCACCACATCCAGTCATTCTTTCTTCTCCACAAATCCCCATCCCATCCCTGGGCAGGCTGCAGTCAGTCCCATGGTCCCACTGTCCCAATATTGCTTAGTTCAGTCTCCACTCCTGGCAGATCCAGTTTTCTCCCCCATCTCTCAAGAGTGAGTCTGGTGTTCCTCTAGGGGGAGTGGGATCCAAGGTGTCAGTCCAGGGTGTTTCTGATCCCAAGCTGTTCAGTGGTTGTGGTTTGCAGTTTGGGCATGCTTTGCTTTTTTCTTGTTTGTTTGTTTGTTTGTTTAGAGTCCACTAATGAGTGAATACATCCTCTGCTTATCTTTCTGAGTTTGTGATACCTCACTCAGTAGGATATTTTCCAAATCCATCCATTTGCCTGCGAATTTTAGGATATCATTATTTCTTACTGCTGAGTAGTACTCCATTGTGTAGATTTACCAGTTTGTTAAACTATTCTTCAATTGAAGGACATCTAGGTTGTTTCCAGGTTCTTGCTATTACAAATAATGCTACTATGAACATAGTTGAGCTAATGCCTTTGCAGTGTGACTGTGCTTCTTTAGGGTATACACCCAGAAGTGTTATTGCTGGGTCCTTGAGGAGATTGATTCTCAGTTTCCTGAGAAACCGCCATACTGCATTCCAAAGTGGCTGAACAAGCTTACACTCCCACCAACAATGGAGGAGTGTTCCCCTTGCGCTGCATCCTCTCCAGCATAGGCTGTCCTCTGTGTCTTTTATCTTAGCCAATCTAACAGGTGTCAGATGGTATCTCAAAGTTGTTTTGATTTGCATTTCTCTGATGGCTAAAGATGATGAGCACTTTTTCAGGTACCTTTAAGCCATTCTTAATTCTTCTGCTGAGAATTCCCTTTTTAGATCTGAACCCCATTTTTTTTGATTGGGTTATTCAAGGTTTTGGCCTCTAGATTCTTGAGTTCTTTATATATCTTAGAGATCAGTTCTCTATCACTTGTTGGGTTGGAGAATATCTTTTCCCGTTCTGCAGGCTGTTGTTTTGTCCTATTGACAGTGTCCTTGGCTTTACAGAAGCTTCTCAGCTTCAGGAGATCTCACTTATTAATTGTTGTTCTTAGTGTCTGTGCCACTGGCGTTATATTTAGGAAGTGGTCGCCTGTGCCAATTAGTAGAAGTGTATTTCCCACTTTCTTTGCTATCAAGTTCAAAGTAGCTGGGTTTATGTTGAGGTCTTTGATCTACTTGGATTTGAGTTTTGTGCAGGGTGACAGGCTCGGATCTATTTGCATTTTTCTACACACTTCCATCCAGCTATGCCAACACCATTTGTTAAATATACTATCTTTTTTCCTTTGAATATTTTGGACCTCTTTGTCAAAGATCAGGTGTTTATAGGATTTTGGGTTAATGTCTGGATCCTCAATTCTATTCCATTGATCCACAAGTCTGTTTTTATGTCAGTACCAAGCTGTTTTTATTACTGTAGCTCTATAGTATAACTTAAAGTCAGGGATGGTGATTCCTCCTGAGGTTCTTTTGTTGAGTAAAATTGTTTTGGCAATCCTGGCTTTCCTGTTATTCCAAATGAAATTGAGTATTGTTCTTTCGAGGTCCAAAAAATATTGTGTTGGGATTTTGATGGGCAGTGCTTTGAATCTGTAGATTGCCTTTGGTAGAATTGCCATTTTTACTATGTTGATCCTACCAATCCAGGAACATGGGAGAGCTTTCCATTTTCTGATATCCTCCTCAATTTCTTTCTTCAGTGAATTAAAATTTTTGTCAAATAGGTCTGTTACTTCTTTGGTTATAGTTACTCCAAGGTATTTAAAACAATTTGGTACTATTATGAAGGGTAATGTTTCCCTTATTTCTTTTGCAGCTCTTCTATCTTTAGTGTATAGGAGGGCTACTGATTTCTTTGAGTTAATCTTGTATCCTGCTACATTGCTGAAGGTGTTTATTAGCCGTAGCAGTTCCTTAGAAGAATTTTGTGGGTCACTCATGTATACAATCATATCATCTGCAAATAGAGATAGCTTCACTTCTTCTTTTCCAATTTGTATCCCCTTAATCTCCTTTCATTCTCTTATTGGTTTAGCTAAAACTTCGAGAACTATATTGAATAGATAAGGGGAGAGAGGACATCCTTGTCTAGTTTCTGACTTCAGTGGGATTGCTTTGAGTTTTTCTCCATTAAGTTTAATACTGTCTGTGGGCTTCTTATAAATCACCGTTATTATATTTAGATATTTCCCCTGTATTCCTGATCTCTCCAGGGCTTTAATCATAAAGGAGTTTTGGATTTTGTCAAAGGCTTTTTCAGCATCTAAGGATATGATGATGTGGTTTTGTTCCTTTAATTTGTTTATATGATGGATAACATTTACAGTTTTTCGTATGTTAAACCAGCCCTGCATTTCTGGGATGAAGCCTACTTGGTCATGGTGGATGATATTTTTTATATATTGTTGTATACGGTTTTCCAAAATTTTGTTGAGAATTTTCCCATCAATATTCATGAGGGAAATTGGTCTATAATTCTCCTTCTTTGTTGTGTCTTTGAGTGGCTTCGGTATTAGGGTAATTGTGGCCTCATAGAAGGAATTTGGCAATATTCCTTCAGTTTCTACTGTGTGAAATAGTTTGAGGAGTAACAGTAGTAATTCTTCTTTGAATGTCTGGTAGAATTTGGCATGGAAACTATCTGGACCAGGGCTTTTATTTTGGGGGAGGCTTTTAATGACAGCTTCAATTTCCTTAAGGGTTATAGGCCTGTTTAGGTAACTAATTTGATCTTCATTTAATTTTAGTAGATGGTACCTGTCCAGAAAGCTGTCCATTTCATCAAGGTTTTCCATTTTTGTGGAATACAGATTTTCAAAGTATGATCTGATAATTCTCTGGATTTCCTGGGGTCTGTTGTTATGTCCCCTGTTTCATTTCTGATTTTTTTTTATTTGAACACTCTCTCTCTCTGTTTTTTGGTTAGTTTGGCTAAGGGCTTATCTATCTTGTTGACTTTCTCAAAGAACCAACTCTTTGATTCATTGATTCCTTGTATTGTTCTTTTTGTTTCAATTGTATTGATTTCAGCTCTAAGTTTGATTATTTCCTGCCATCTACTCCTTCTAGGTGAGTTCGCTTCTAATTGTTCTAAGGCTTTCAGCTGAGCTGTTAGGTCTCTAGTGTGAGATTTCTCTAGTTTTTTCATGTAGGCATCTAGCACTATGAATTTTCCTCATAAGACTGCTTTCATTGTGTCCCACAAGTTTGGATATGTTGTGGATTCATTTTTATTAAAATCTAGGAAGCCTTTGATTTCTTTATTATTTTCTTCCTTAACTCAGAGATGGTTCAACTGAGTGCTGTTTAGTTTCCATGAGTTGGTAGGCTTTCTTTGATTTTTGATGTTGTTGAACTCTAACTTTAGGCCCTGGTGGTCTAATATGTTACAAGGGATTATTTTCATTTTTTTGTATCTGTTGATATTTGCTTTATGATATTTGCTTTATGACCAATTATGTGGTCAATTTTAGAGAAAGTTCCATGAGGAGCTGAGAAATATGTATATTCCTTTGCATTTGGGTGGAAGCTTCTGTAGATATCTATTAAATCCATTTGCATCATAACCTCTTTTAGACTCCTTATTTCTCTGTTGAGTCTCTGTCTGTTTGACCTATCCAGGTTTGAAAGTGGGGTATCGAAGTCTCCCACTATTAGGGTGTAAGAATTGATGTGGGATTCAAACTTTAGCAGTGTATCTGGTGGTTCTTGCTGTTAGCTTCTAGTTTACTATTGCAGCAACCATGCCTGCTGCTTCCCTGCCATGTCAAACTCATCTACCTGAAACTTTAAGTCCAAATAAACCTTCCCATTTATAAGTTTCCCTGGTCATGGTGTTTTATCACAACAATAGAAAAGAAACTAAGACAGACACATAAAAAAACTAGGATGTTTGTGGTAAGAGAAAGTATTATAATGTCAACTTTTACTTACAAGTTATGATTCTGGGGTAAGTTATTTGCCACTATATAGTTTAGTTCCTTTGTGTATGTACCAACTTGAAGAGTTGCCAGGAACACTGACAACTGGATAAATGAGTAAACACAGAAATAGTGCTTGACATATATTAACTGTTTAATTACAGTCTTAAGTATTTTCTCTTTTAGTTTTTCTCTCACTGTGGGTGTGTGTGCATACGCATGTTTGCATGTGTAATTATTTCTGGATATGTTATTTCTGAATATGGCAAGTCTGTGGCGATCAGAAAAAAGCTCTAGGAGTCAGATCTCCTGTTACCTCACTGGATCTGAGGATGGAACTCAGGTCATCAGTCTTTCATTAAAGCATGTGCACCTAGTGAGTAATCTCACTAGCCTCTTAATGATATTGTTGCTGTCATGTCTACATCACTATAATGTACCTTTTATTGAATGACATTTATGGCAGCTTTTGTATTACTTAGTCATTTGCAATAAGAAAAATATTGAAGACAGTGAATCATGGAGTACATATTTGCGTTTCTTGTAGGTTATTCCCTTGCCTTTTGTGCTTGGAGTTTATAAAGTCCTGGAGAACATAAAATTTTTTCCCAGAGGAAAGAGCTCTTTTTGGAGAACCATATCATGATATACACACTTACTGTTAACCATTAGAATTCAGTAATAGAAATTGTAGGAACAGAAGGGAGCTATTCCCTTGAGACAGTTGGTTTATGTGCTCCAAAACTCTGTAAGAAAGAATAGTAAGGCATTCGAAATGAGACTTCACCCCCTGCAGAAATTGACACCACATGGAAGTCTGAATACATCTCTCTCTGCATGAGATGATATTAGTGGCCTAGAAATAGAACTTAGAAAAATGAACCACACAGTCATAAATAGACAACTGATGGCTTGAAAGTACACGGAGGGGACTGAGTCTGTAAAATGTCCTCTTAATTTTAACAGTTTTTGAAAGCAGAACTACCAAGAAACTTAGAAAAAGCAATAATTAGAACAGAGAGCCAGAGTAGCGTGTGTGTGTGTGTGTGTGTGTGTGTGTGTGTGTGTGTGTGTGTGTGTAAACCCCTACTTAGTCCTCTGTGATGTGATGCTTAGGAAGAGTATATATCCCAGATGGAACCATACTGTCTAGAATTAGACAGTAGGGGAGGCACACAGGACGATGGCATCTAATAGATCAGTTATGATAACTGCCTGTAATTTCTCTATCTGCTTTGATTCAGCTCATGGAATTGCATTTGTTGTGGAATGTTACAGAGGACTGACTTGAGATGCTCACCAAAATCTGGTATTGGAAGTTTGGAGCAATACAATAATGTATTGTAGTGGGTACAGAAAGAGGCCTGTAGTTAGACCCACCTTCCATTAGGGTTAGAATTAAACCTAACCCTTTCTATATAAGTGTTGAATTATATCTTGGATATACATACCATGGTAATATTGGACTTTTAATGCAAAACAAAATTAAGGTTAGATCCTGTCCCCATTTGAAGTTTCTGTCTTACTAAAAAATGAGCAAAACTATTGCAAATTTCAATTGTGAGAATTGTCAAAGAAAAACTTTCAGAATAAGGTAAATAAAGAATGTGTAATCTAGTAGTATCATAATATCTACTATCTACTCCTACAAATGGTAACAGTAATACTTTAATTAATTTTTTTATTTAAATAGGTGATGCTTCTGTAAGTTGTGTATTGATTTGTGGCACCTAGTGTGACCATTGCCAGTGTTGTTATGACACTAAACAAAACATCTTGTTTTCCTTTAACCACATTTTTTAAATGATATGCTGATTATTTGTAATATTGAGTACCTTCTTGTCAGATAGAGAAGATGGGGTTTTGAATTTCTGTTACTACAGTCTTATAGGACAGAACTGGGAGAACACATGCCTGAGGGCTTTAACATCGGATTACCACTGGCAATTTAAAGATCACATATATTGGCAGGTGATACTGATGCAAAGTACCTAGGAAGGCAATCTGAGCCCAATATTTCTCTCCTCACCTTTCAGAATATCTCAATTTACCAGTGGATTTTTTTTTGCCCAAGTTTAATCAACACTGTCTCTACTTATTAAAATGTATTCTCCCAAGAGCTTCACTATTTAATTACAATGATGTATAAATGAGGATGCTGACTTATCATGTAGCCTAACCAGGCTCACTCTCCTGTCTTTCCTCTTATCCACTATTAGCTTTAGGAACCAAATGACCCTGGGGTAAATATATTTGTACATCCTATGGGCAAAAATATTTATTTTCCTCAACACATTTCCCCAAAAGAAGACTTTACAAACTTACAGTTGATTTTTTAAAATTCTAATTGAGGGTCTAGTCAGTAAAATAAATAACAAAACAATCAGTCAAAGCAATGGAGTACAACTAAGTGGGCAGCAGCTTGTAAGAAAGAATTAACATGTGGGATTTATAATAGACTGTGAGTTTGTTATTCATTAACATTTTAGAAGTTGCATACTGCTGTAGGTTTTTCATGCTCTATTATCTTCTGTGAAATAAGCTAACACTATTATTTACTCTACAAGATTATAGAAAGGATTAAACAAATTAATAAGTGGGTCTTAGAGAAGTACATAGCATAGTCTAAGAGTTCAGAAAGTGCCATAGCTTGAACAGAAGATTAAACCAGTGCTTGTTACAATTTTCATCTAGATTGAAATTCTGACAATATCTACTATAGTTGGTGTTGCCCAGTATAATTAAGAACTGAATGTGCTTCCTTTTGGTTTTCATATTTTTCCTTTTATATTATGAATAAAGTCATATTTTTATCCATGTATCCCCTTGTTCAAAATCCCTTCCTCCTCCAACCCCACCCAGTCACTCTCTCTTCTCCCCATCTCCTTATCTCCTCCCCAGCAAGGGCAGGAGGTCCCAAGATTCCAAGGTGGCTTTCTTAAATTGATTTTCATTTTTGAGAATTTTTACCTATATACAATAACAATGACCATATTTACCCCTATTCTACATTTCTACACTTAAGATCCCTCCATGCCTCCAAAATGTCTTGCTCCTGCTTCATATCTTTTTTCCTGTTCTTCTTCCCCATCCTCTTCTGCTTTCTGGTAACTCACAAAGTTCAGGTAGTACTACTCAGATATATGTGTGTGTAGAGCTATCTACTGGAGCATAAGGAATCTAAGGGTGGCATTACAATGAAAAATGGGATAATTCTCTCCTTTTCAGCAGCTGTATTACTGACAATAGTTTCTCAGTAAGAGCTGGGACCTGGTGATCATCTCTTCCTATGATATGGAAAATTTGGTTGGCTTGATCTTGTGCAAGTAACCACAGCTGATGTTAGTTCCCATATACAATGACAATGTCATGTCCAGAAGATAGTATTTCACAGTACTCATCCTCATCCCGAACTCTTGCATTCTTTACACCCCTGCTTCTTGGTGCTCACTGAACTTTAGTTGGGAGTGGAGGATAGATAAAGATGATCTGTTTAGAGTTTAACATTCACTTTTACTTCTTAGGCCATTGTCCAGCTATAAGTCTCAGCATTAACTGCTGCCCACTGCAAAAAGCAGACTGTCAGACCAAGGTTGGGAGCAGCCCTTGTCCATGGGTGCAAACATAACTTTTTTTTGTCTATCATTTTTTTTCCTTCTTTATTTTGTATTTAACAAAAAAAACAGTAACATAAATTTAAAATGAAGGAAAGTTAACAATAACTATGAACAGGATAAGAATCATAAGCATGGCTAATCAAGGGTGGTAATGCAAATAAGATTGCTACACATATATTTACTATGTGTTCAGCTTTCCCTCTGAAAATTTTTTTCCCATCCCTGTATATCCTCATTCAAGGTCCCTTCCCCCTCCCACCACCTCTTGACATTTCTCTTCTCTGCAACTTCCCATCCCTTCGCTGGGCAGGGAGCAGACAGTCCTATGGTCCCACTGACCCAATAATGCTTGGATCAGTCTCCACTCCTGGCCAAATCCAGTTTTGTCCCCCCTCCCTCAAGAATGAGTCTAGTATTCCTATAGTTGGAGTGGGGTCCGAAGGGTCAGTCCAGGGGCAAACATAAATATTTAGAAGGCAAATAGAAAAAAGTTTTTGGTGGTGGATAGACATGGGGTTTTTGTACTATCAAAAGATTTCTGTTATTAGATTTTTTCAATTGTGATAAAACATGCACAACATAAAGTTTTACATTTTATTCATTTTTAAGTAACTAGTTGAATGACATTCACCCTATCTTCACTGTTACACTGACATAAGCTCCTTACATGTCTGAAAAATCTTCTTATTGCTCAGCTGAAACTATGAGCCCATTAAAAATAATCTTTCATGATCCCCTTCCAAATCCCCTGGAAAATATTCTTGTACTTTGGACAAAAAGCACTTATGAAGATACTACTTACACAAAAATGGTATAAAAATGTAATGTATATAACTTTGTAAGTATATGTTTATGAAGCTATCACCACAATCTGTGCCATAAACATCTCTCTTCTTAAAATGTACCATCTCACATTTTTATTTCTTCAATTTGTTATTTGCAAGTAAGAATGGTTAACATGATTTTTCCTCAGAGAAAAATACTAAGTATAAAATGTAGTGTTATTTATTATAGGAACTGTGTTATACACAGAACTCTAAGACTTGTTGATTTTGAATAACTGAAACTTTGGTCCCTTCAGGTAATGCCCTTGCCCTTTTATTCTCTGCTTCTATGAGTTTGATATTTTGTATTAATCATTGGATTGATGTCATAAAATATTTGTCCTCTGTATCTAACTTACTTTTGTTAGTATAACATTCTCCATATTTTCAAATTTGATAGAAATTCCCTACTTTTTAAAGGCTAAATAGCATCTCATTGTTGATATGTAATTTATTCTTTATTTATTCATCTGTTTATAGATACTTTGGCTAACTCTATGACTTGACTATTACTGTAAATAATGTTGCAATGGTTATTAGCATAGAGCCATCAGATACAAACGTGACTTTAATTATAAATATAGTGAGATTACCATCATAAGATATTTTTATATTTAATTTTTTATTCAAATCAACTGTTAGTTAAATTTATACACTGTAAGACATGATGTAGAGCAAAGAAGGACTGAGGACTTTGAAATTCAGACTCTGTCCAGAGGTGAGCAGATTCTGACACCTGGATGACCCATCCAGAGAGTCACTCCCTGGGACCAGGGTCAATCCCTAGAATCTGATCTCAGACTCTCCCTAGCAGACAGGACTAGGGTGTGGCTGTGAGGGGCTCCTCCAGACACACTTAAGAGAGGGGACCTTGCATGGCCAACCCCGTCTCCAGGAGGAACTGCATCATCAGAGAAGGACTGAGGCTTTGAAATTTAGAACCCTGTCGAGAGCAGAGTCAGAGATCCAGCAGACCCCTTATTCAGAGGAGACAGGAGACACACTAGCCCTCTTGCCACAACTGACTAGAAGCTGCCTAATTATGAACCACTGAAGCCATGGGCAGATGCCAGTGCAAAAATACATATAATAATATAAAGAACAACAAAGTAACACCAGAAGAAACTGGTGGCTCTACAACTACAAGACCTGAACAGAGCAATGAAGAGAAAACAGAAAGAAACAACATCAAAAATACCTTATGAAGATTATTGAAGCCTTCAAAGAAGATATAAAAATTCCCTTAAAGAAATAGAAGAAAATACAAACAAAAAATTGGAAGAGATGAACAAATCCTTGAAAGAAAACCAAGAAAAGGTAAACCAAAAATGAAAGAAACATTCCAGGAACTAAAAACTGAAATAGAAGCAATAAAAAAGGCACAAAATGAGGCAAAGATGGAAATAGAAAATATGAAGAAAATAACTGAAACTACAGATACAAGCATAAGCAACAGAATCCAAGAGATGGAAGAGAGAATCTCTGGAGTGGAAGATGCAGTAGTATAAATAGATACATCAGTCAAAGAAAATACTAAAACTAAAAAAGCCATAACTCAAAATGTCAGGAAATCTGGGACACCGTGAAAAGACCTAACTTGAGAATTATAGGAATAGAAGAAGGAGAAGAATACCAACTCAAAGGCATAGATAATGTATTCAATAAAATCATAGAAGAAAATTTCTTAACTTAAAGAAGGAAATGCCTATAAAGATACAAGAAGCTTACAGAACAACAAACAGCTATGACGCCCCGCAAAAAGTTCACTTGGCACATAATAATCAAGCCACAAAATATACAGAACTATGAAAAAATTTTAAGAGCTGCAAAAGGAAAGTACCAACTTACTTATAAAGGCAGACACATCAGAATAACACCTGATTATTCAATGGAAACAATGAAAGCAAGAAGGGCTTGGTCAGAAGTTATACAGACACTAAAAGAGGATGGCTGCCAACCTAGACCACTACACCCAGCAAAATTATCAATCACTATAGATGGTGTAAACAAGATATTTTGTGACAAAGTCAGATTTAAACAATGCCTATCTATAAATCAGGCCCTGCAGAAAGCATTAGAAGGAGTTAACTCTTCGACATTTTTTTTTAAAATTCTTTTTACTGTTTTTTTTTTGATAAATACAAAATAAAGAAGAAGAAAAAAAAAAAGAAGGAAAATTCCAACCTAAGGATCCCAGATACACTCATGAAACCACAAACATTCAATAATCCCACAGAAGAAAAGCCCAGAGAAAGGAAATACATACAAGCTACCCCCAAAATTGCAGGAATCATCAATCAGTGGTCACTAATATCCCTTAATATCAATGGACTCAACTCCCCTATAAAAAGACACACACTAACAAGGTGGATACAAAAACAGAAGCCATTCTTCTGCTGCATACAAGAAACACTCCTCAACCACAAAGACAGACACAGGCTAGAGTAAAGGGTTGGGAAAAGATTTTTAAATCAAATGGCGCCAATAAACAAGCTGGGGTTGCCATCCTAATATTTAGCAAAGTAGACTTCAAATTAAAATCAATTAAAAGAGAACAGGATGGACAGTACTCATTAATCTCTGGAAAATTGATCAAGATGAGATTTCAATTCTGAATATTAATGCTCCTAATATAAAGGCACCTACCTTTGTAAAAGAAACACTACTAAAGCTCAAACACCACATCAATTCTCACATTCTAATTGTGGGAGTCTTCAATACCTCTGCTTCACCCTTGAATAGGTCAACTAGACAGAGACTCAACAGAGAAATAAGGAGTCTAACAGATATTATAATGTAAATGGATTTAATATATATTTACAGAAGCTTTCACCCAAATACAAAGAAATATACATATTTCTTAGCACCACAAGGAACTTTCTCTAAAACTGATCACATATTTGATCAAAAAGCAAATATCAATAGGTACAAAAAATGGAAATAATCCCTTGTATCATATCAGACCATCAGGGCCTAAAGATAGAGTTCAACATTAAAAAATCAAAGAAAGCCTACCAACTCATGGAAACTAAACATCATTCAGCTGAACCACCTCCAGGTCAAGGAAGAAATTAAGAAACAAATCAATGTCTTCCTAGAATTTAATTAAAATGAATCTACAACGTACCCAAAATTATAGAATACAATGAAAGCAGTCTTAAGAGAAAAATTCACAGCATTAGATGCCTATATGAAAAGCCTAGAAATTCCATACTAGATAACTAACAGCACAGCTGAAAGCCTTACAATAATTAGAAGCAAACTCACATAGAAGGAGTAGATGGCAGGAAATAATCAAAACTTAGAGCTGAAATCAATAAAATTGAAACAAAAAGAACAATACAAAGAATCAATGAATCAAAGAGTTGGTTCTTTGAGAAAGTTAACAAGATAGATAAACTCTTATCCGAACTAATCAAAAAGCAGAGACAGAGTATCCAAATCAACAAAATCAAAAATGAAAAGGGGGAAATAACAACAAACCTCCAGGACATCCAAGAATTATCAGGTCATACTTTGAAAATCTATATTCCACAAAATGGAAAACCTAGAAGAAATGGACAGCTTTTTGGACAGGTACCAATTACCAAAAATAAATGAAGACCAGATTAATTACCTAAACAGACCTATAACCCTAAAGGAATTTGAAGCTGTTATTTAAAGCATGCCAATTAAAAAAAAGCCCAGGTCCAGATGGTTTCAGTGCATGATTCTACCAGACATTCAAAGAAGAATTACTACCATTACTCCTCAAACTATTTCACACATTAGAAACTGAAGGAATATTCCCAAATTACTTTTATGAAGCCACAATTACACTAATACCCAAGCCACTCAAAGACACAACAAAGAAGAATTACAGACCAATTTCCCTCATGAATGAATATTGATGCTCAAATTCTCAACTTAATTTTGGCACACCATATACAACAATATATAAAAAATATCCAACACGACCAAGTAGGCTTCATCTCAGAAATGCAGGGATGGTTTAACTTACAAAAAACTGTAAATGTCATCCATCATATAAACAATCTAAAGAAACAAAACCACATGATCATATTGATAGAAGATAAAAAAGCCTTTGAAAAATCCAACACTCTTTTATGATATAAGCTCTGCAGGTATCAGGAATACAGGCAAAATATCTCTATATTATGAAGGTGATTCACAAGAAGCTGACAGCCAACATCAAACTTAATGGAGAAAAACTCAAAGCAATTCCACTAAAATCAAGAACTAGACAAGGAAATCCTCACTCACCTTATCTATTCAATATAGTTCTTGATGTTTTAGCTAAAGCAATAAGACAATGAAAAGAGATTAAGAGGATACACACTGGAAAAGAAGAAGTGAAACTATCTTTATTTGCAGATGTTAAGATTGTATACATAAGTGACCAACAAAATTCTACCAGAGAACGTCTACAGCTGATAAACACCTTCAGCAATGTAGCAGGATATAAGATTAACTCAAAGAAATCAGTAGTCTTTCTATACACTAAAGATAAAAGGGCTGAAAATGAAATAAGGGAAACATCACCCTTTATAATAGCTGCAAATAGCCCTAAATACCTTGGAGTAACTATAACCAAAGAAGTAACAGAACTATTTGACAAAAATTTTAAATTACTGAAGAAAGAAATTGAAGAGGATATCAGAAAATAGAAAGATCTCCCATGTTCCTGGATAGGTAGTATTAACATAGTAAAAATAGAAATTCTACCAAAAGCAATCTACAGATTCAATGAACTTCCCATTAAAATCCTGACACAATCTTTTATGGATCTTGAAAGAATAATACTCAGCTTCATTTGGAATAAATGTAAAGCCAGGATTGTCAAAACAATTTTGCTGAACAAAAGAAACTTAGGAAGCATCACCATCCCCAACTTCAAGTTATACTATAGAGCTACAGTAATAAAAACATCCTGCTATTGGCTAAAAACAGACTTTTGGATCAATGGAATAGAACTGAGGATCCGGGCATTAACCCAAAATCCTATGAACATCTGATTTAACCCAAAATCCTATGAACATCTGATTTAACCCAAAATCCTATGAACACCTGATTTTCGACAATAAGGCCCAACATATTCAATGAAATTAAGATAGTATCTTTAACAAATGGTGTTGGCATAGCTGGTTGGTAGTGTGTAGAAAAATGCAAATAGAATCAAGCCTGTCACCCTGCACAAAACTCAAATCCAAGTAAATCAAACACCTCAACATAAATCCAGCCACTCTGAACTTGATAGAAAAGAAAGTGGGAAATACCCTCCAATGAATTGGTGCAGGCAACAACTTCCTAAATACCTTTTTTGCAGTTGTTTCATATCCAGTTTATGATTAAAGGTTTGGGCTATTACAATTTGGTAGTTAGCCTTGAACTCACAGAAACACAGAAAGATCTCTGTCTCTGGAGTTATGGGATTAAAAGTTTAGGTCATCACTCCTGGTCTTTCGCCATGCTGAGATTAAAGTAGTGAGTTACCACTCTCTGACCCTCTTGGACTGACTGTGGATGAATCTATTCTCTGATATTCCAGACTGGTTTTAAATATATATAAATATCATATTATTTATTTATAAATATATATAAATATCATAAATATATATATCACCACAGATCCGGATGGATCATGTAATCTCTTCTCCCTTTCTTCGGCTGGACCAGTAGTTTAGACAGGTATATAGTTATGGATCTCTCTGTATCTGCTTCTGTCAGCTGCAGGATGAAGGCTCATGTTTTTTATTTCTAAATACAAATGCATGGCTTCTCTTTCATTCACATCCTTACTATTTGTTAATCTTGTATTCGAATTCCTTTCTTTCTTTAGCGTGTGTGTGTGTGTGTGTGTATAAGTGTACTGGAGTGTGTATCTGTGTACTGTGTACTTCCAAGAGTCTATAGACATTAGAAGAGAGCACGAATCTCTGCAACTGTAGTTACAGGTGATTGTGAGCCTCCATGTGGGTGCTAAGCACTGAAACCAGGCCTTTATCAAGACCAAAAGAATGCTCTGAGCTACTGAGATATCTTTCAGCCCTCTTTCTTTTTTTGATATTAGCATTCAAGTGAATATGAAGTAATATGATTGTGTATTTAATTTTAACTTTTTAAGGGATAGTGATTATTTTTAATATAAGGTTTAATTCTGTACCCTGAGCTAGCATAGAACTTATTTTAAAGTCTCACATGAATTTTCTATTTTTGGTAGGCCTCCTAGACTATTCCTGATTGGAGGACTAATATTTGGGAGTATAATATTTTATACTTTTGTTTGTTTTGTGTTTTGAGAAATATTTCCTTCCTTTGCCTATCTTTCCATAGGATTGTTAATAGGGTTTATTCTATTGTATTGAAGGATTTTGTCAAAGGCTTTTTCAGCATCTAAAGATATGATCATGTGGTTTTCTATCCTTCAGTTTTATTATATGATGGATGATATTAATGGTTTTCTGTATGTTGAACCATTCCTGTATTTCTGGAATGAACCCTACTTGACTTTGGTGGATGATATTTTTTATATGTTGTGTATATGATTTGCCATTTTTTTAAAAAAAAATCATCAATATTCATGAGGGAAATTGGTCTGCAATTCTCTTTCCTTGTGTCTTTGAGTGGCTTGGATATTAGGGTTATTGAATAGATAAGGGGAAAGAGGACATCCTTGTCTAGTTCCTGACTTTAGTGGGATTGCTTTGAGTTTTTCTCCATTAAGTTTGATACTGGTTGTCAGTTTCTTGTAAATCACCTTAATTATATTTAGATATTCTCCCTGTATTCCTGATCTCTCCAGGGCTTTAATCATAAAGGAGTGTTGGATTTTGTCAAAGGCTTTTTCTGCATCTGAGGATATGATCATGTGGTTTTGTTTCTTTAGTTTGTTTATATGATGGATAAGATTTACAGTTTTTCGTATGTTGAACCAGCCCTGCATTTCTGGGATGAAGCCTACTTGGTCATGGTGGATGATATCTTTTATGAATTGTTGTATACAGTTTTCCAAAATTTTGTTGAGAATTTTCCCATCAATATTCATGAGGGAAATTGGTCTGTAATTCTCCTTCTTTGTTGTGTCTTTGAGTGGCTTGGGTATTAGGGTGATTGTGGCCTCATAGAAGGAATTTGGCAATATTCCTTGAGTTTCTACTGTGTGAAATAGTTTGAGGAGTAACGGTAGTAATTCTTCTTTGAATGTCTGGTAGAATTTGGCACTGAAACCATCTGGACCAGGGCTTTTATTTTTGGGGAGGTTTTTAATGACAGCTTCAATTTCCTTGAGGGTTATAGGCCTGTTTAGGTAATTAATCTGATCTTCATCTAATTTTGGAAGATGGTGCCTGTCCAGGAAGCTGTCCATTTCTTCTAGGTTTTTCATTTTTGTGGAATACAGATTTTCAAAATATGACCTGATAATTCTCTGTATTTCCTGGGGGTCTGTTGTTATGTCCACCTTTTCGTTTCTGATTTTGTTGATTTGGACACTCTCTCTCTGTTTTTTGATTAGTTTGGCTAAGGGCTTATCTATCTTGTTAACTTTCTCAAAGAACCAACTCTTAGATTCATTGATTCTTTGTGTTGTTCTTTTTGTTTCAATTGTATTGATTTCAGCTCTAAGTTTGATTATTTCCTGCCGTCTACTCCTTCTAGGTGAGTTCGCTTCTAATTGTTCTAAGGCTTTCAGCTGTGCTGTTAGGTCTCTAATGTGGGATTTCTCAAGGTTTTTCATATAGGCGTCTAGCACTATGAATTTTCCTCTTAAGACTGCTTTCATTGTGTCCCACAAGTTTGGATACATTGTAGGTTCATTTTCATTGAATTCTAGGATGACTTTGATTTCTTTCTTAATTTCTTCCTTGACCCAGAGATGTTTCAGCTGAGTGATGTTTAGTTTCCATGAATTGGTAGGCTTTCTTTGGGTTTTGATGTTGTTGAACTCTAACTTTAGGCCCTGGTGGTCTGATATGTTACAAGGAATTATTTCCATTTTTTTGTATCTGCTGATATTTGCTTTATGACCAATTATGTGGTCACATTTGGAGAAAGTTCCATGAGGAGCTGAGAAATATGTATATTCCTTTGCCTTTGGGTGGAAGGTTCTGTAGATATCAATGAAATCCATTTGCATCATCACCTCTTTCAGACTCCTTATTTCTCTGTTGAGGCTGTGTCTGGTTGATCTATCCAGGGTTGAAAGTAGGGTATTGAAGTCTCCCACTATTAGGGTGTAAGAATTGATGTGGGATTCGAGCTTTAGCAGTTTTTCTTTTACATAAGTAGGTGCCCTTATATTAGGGGCATAAATATTTAAGATTGAAATCTCCTCTTGACCAATTTTTCCTTTGATGAATAAGTAGTGACCATCTTGGTCCCTTTTAATTGCTTTTAGCTTAAAGTCTACTTTGTTAGATATTAGGATTGCAACCTCTGCTTGTTTCTTAGGACCGTTTGACTGGAAAATCTTTTCCCAACCCTTTATTCATTCTAAGCCTGTGTCTGTCTTTGCAGTTGAGGTGTGTTTCTTGTAGGCAACAGAAGGATGGCTTCTGTTGTTTTATCCATCTTGTTAGTGTGTGACGTTTTATAGGAGAGTTGAGACCATTGATATTAAGGGAAATTAGTGACCATTGATTCATATTTCCTGCCATTTTTGGTGGCAACTTGTTTGTATTTCCTTTCTCTAGGGTATTCTTCTGTGGACTTATTGTTTGTGATTTTGTGGGTGTATCTGAGGTCCATAGGTTGGAATTTTCCCTCTAATACTCTCTGTAGTGATGAGTTGGAAGATAGATATTCTTTCAGTGTGACTTTGTCCTGAAATACCTTATTTACTCCATCTATGGTGATTGATAATTTTGCAGGGTATACTATTCTAGTTTGGCATCCATGCTATTTTAGCATCTGTATAACTTCTGACCAAGCCCTTCTAGTTTTCATCATTTCCATTGAATAGTCAGGTGTTATTCTGATGGGTCTGCCTTTATATGTGAGTTGGCCCTTTTCTTTTGCAGCTCTTAAAATTTTTTCTTTTTTCTGTATGTTTTGTGGCTTGATTATAATGTGGCACGCTGACTTTTTTTTGGGATCATATCTATTTGGTGTTCTGTAAGCTTCTTGTATCTTTATAGGCATTTCCTTGTTCAGGTTAGGGAAGTTTTCTTCTATGATTTTATTGAAAACATTATCTGTGCCTTTGAGCTGGTATTCTTCTCTTTCTTCTATTCCTATTATTCTCAAATTAGGTCTTTTCATGGTGTCCCAGATTTCCTGAACATTTTGAGTTATGGCTTTTTTAGTTTTACTATTTTCTTTAACTGATATATCTATTTGAGCTACTGAGTCTTCCACTTCAGAGATTCTATCTTCCATCTCTTGAACTCTGTTTGTTATGCTTGTATCTGTGGTTCCAGCTTTTTTTCTTCAGGTTTTCTATTTCCATCTTTGCCTCATTTTGCGCCTTTTTTATTGCTTCTATTTCAGCTTTTATTTCAGCTTTTAGTTCCTGGCATGTTTCTTTCATAGATTTGTTCATCTCTTCCAATTTTTTGTTTGTATTTTTTTCTATTTCTTTAAGGCTTTTTTTCATATCTTCTTTTAGAGCTTCGATGATCATCAAAAAGGAATTTTTGGTGTTGCTTCCTGCTGTTTCCTCTTCATTGCTTAGTTCAGGTCTTGTATTTGTAAGATCGCTACTCTCTTCTGGAGTTACCATGTTGTTCTTTGTATTATTATGTAATTTTTTGCACTGATGTTTGCCCATGGCTTCAGTGGTTCACAATTAGATGACTCCTGGTCAGTTGTGGCACTCGGATTTGTGTGCCTCCTGTCACCCCTCTGGTCAGGGTCTGAATCTGTCCTTCAGAGACCCCTGCAGATGTTGGCTTGCTCAGTTCGAGGTGGCAGTGGGTAGCTGTGCAGCTTCCCTCAGCAGGAGTTGCGGGTCTGATGACCTGCAGAGTTTATCTGCCCCTGCTCTAGAGTGCGCTGGGACTCTGCAGACAGCACTTGGTCCCGGGAGCAGAACTGGCAGCTATGGGAGCTCAACTCTCCCTCTCAGGCTGGGATATAGGCGCTTGGGCCTGGTGACCCCTCCTCACCTCTGGGCGAGGTCTGAGTCTGTCCTTCAGAGACCCCTGCAGTTGTTGGCTTGCTCAGTTCAAGGTGGCAGTGGGTAGATGTGCAGCTTCCCTCAGCAGGAGCTGTGGGTCTTGGTGACCTGCAGAGTTTATGTGCCCCTGCTCCAGAGTGCGCTGGGACTCTTCAGACAGCACTTGGTCCCGGGAGCAAAACCGAAAGCTATGGGAGACACTGACAATTCTTATACACTTCTATGTAATTTTCAATAGATGGCAGAAATCAGTTTTAGTGACAGCAATCAGCTGGTTTCCAGTGTTGATTATGCCAGGTATTATCTGTATGCTTTCAACCAATTCTTTAACCTTATTGGGTTTTAATTTATTCATTTGCCAGTGAGGTGAATCATGATATTAGACCATATGATGTTGTTGAGTTCAATATGCTGATGCATATTATAACAATTAAATATTGGTAAAAAGAAAAGATTGGAATATTTTCTGCCAATAGTATTGGCACACTTCTCTATGTAACACAGAACTGGATTTAATCGAGAGTAGGTAGTATGTTCAAATAGTTAGCATTTCTAATTGTAACTTTTCACTCTTTATCATAGTATCTGAAATTTTATAAAGATTCTCTCCTCTTGTCCATAAGAGATTTTCTAATCTTTAGTAGTGTCTTGCAAATATGGGATACAAAAGGAAAAGAATTCTCTGAGAAATGGAACACTATAAGCCAATAATTGACAACTTATCAATTAATTGACACACTTTATTGGAAGTTAGGTTGACATTTGGCTAGAGTTGGCTTTCAGGAATAACATCTAAGTAGTGTAGAATTAGCTCTCCAGGAAAAAAAGTAATGTAAGTTAAAAGGAAACAGAAGGATATTAAGAAGTTTTGACAATGGCACTGTTTTACACATCATAAGTTCAGGATACTTAGGAAATAAGAAAACATTTGTAGTGACCTAAGTGATGAACAAAACATATATAAGGAATAGACACAAACTCTGGCCTTGTGTCTTCTCTACCTTGGTTGACATGAACTAAGTTCTCAGAGTCTTGGCTTCCTTGTCTCTGGTTCATATTTCCATCACGCCATCTACCAATTTACCTTGTGTTGCTAGCTGGTGCTCAAATAAAAAGACTGTTCCCAAGCACCCAGGATGGGGAGTTCTATCAGTTCTCTTTCTCCTTGGGAATACCATTGCATTTTACTTATTCCCTGGCTTTCCATGATCTGCCTAGTGGTGACTGGCATCTATAAAAACCAAGTAGGTGGAACCATTTATTTTCTCATTATACCTCCATTATATTCTGACACAACTATAAGTGTAGTACAACTAGTGTTTCCAATTTTTGTTTTACAAATTATGGGTCTGTATTTGATTTCTTAGAAGTCCATGATATTATTGGTTTTTGTGTAAACACTTCATGTGTAACTTAAGGCTTTATGGTCATTAGTGATGCTTGCCTGTCATCTATGGTGCTAAGAGCTGAGAGTCATACCTAGAAGTGACACCAGTCACTCTTGCCATAGTCTTTTAAGCAAAACCATGTTAAAAGTTTATTTTACTTCTTGTATAATTTTTATTTCACAGCCTTTATCAATAAGATCTAATTTGCCTTTAAATGACTTTAATATTCATAAAGGCTGTAAAGTATTTGGGGCTTTAAGAAATAGACAAGGCAGCTGATAGTTGTTGGAGAATGGTGAATCGTTGTTTTTAGAACATATGGTCACATGTAGGATCCACAAGATTTAGTGACTAGTCTTACATCCATGCATATATGTGCAACACTAAGTCATGGGGTTGGAAAAACTAGGTGTTGTGAGCATGTGGGGGAATTGAAGGGGAAAATGCAGATTAAATTTAATTAATTTATTGAATACCTATATAAAATTGTCAAGAATAAATAAGAAACAAAATCATCAAGGTAGTGTACAATACCACATTATACCTATCTAGTGGATAATATAACACATATAACCTATATCTATAATGGTGAGTTGCCTGCAGAGATTTCTTAATAAATAGGCTTCAAACTAGGATGCCAGAAGAAAAATACTAGAAATTGTTTTATTTTACCTATTTATAGTGAAGAAATTAACATTTAATCCTTATATTGGCATTGGCATCCTTCAGTATTTATGTCAGAGGGTCTTGTGCTACCTAAGACTCATAAGGCATTTTTTAAAAGGGTATTGTTTTTTCCTGTTGCTTATAATAAATTATAATATGCAAAGAAACACTTAAAAGGATCAGTTTAATTGGATTTATGTTTCCATATTGTTGAGAGTCTATTATGGTGAGGAGTCCATCATAGTAACAGAATCAGAAAACTTAGAGTATACATCTTCAAATGCAAGAGAGAGAGAGAGAGAGAGAGAGAGAGAGAGAGAGAGAGAGAGAGAGAAAGAGAGACAGACAGAGAGACAGAGACAGAGAGACAGGGACAGAGAGAGCTAGAAGTGACATGAAACTTTTAAATTCAAAGACAGCCCACAGTAAAGTACTTCCTTTAGAATGATTGTATTTTCCAAACTTTCTGAAACAATGCCACCAACTAGAGATCCAGTATTCAAATACCTGATCCTACGCAGATTATTTTTCTTTCAAACTACCACATTTATGAATTCCAGAACTATAAACTCATCAGTTTTCAAAACACTGATGTACTTTAGTTTGAATGTGCTCAGATGAATATGTTTTTGTTATTAATTAAATAAAAATTCACAAAGTGGGTATTTGGCTTAAGTATTTCTTTAAACTGACATTGGTCTAAAGATCATATCAATAATATTAGTGAAAATGAACAGTAATAAATACACAGCATTGGTATTTTTGTGTCTAATACAGGATGTTCATCAGTCATTGATTTATAAGGTGAAAATTGTGGTGACTATATTAATTTGGAAAAACTGTAGTAAAAAATAAAGCCAAAGAAGAAAAAAAATGATCAAGAATACACTATATGTATGTCTATTATTCTTAATGATCAAATCTTATCCTAAGAAAATAGTTTGCATTGAGATATTTATAAATCACAATGTAGTTTGCATATCATTAACAGACAAGTAAATTTACATGTATTAGGATATATCTTCCAAAATATTTCTGTAAGGAAGGGCATGATCACATAATTTGCTGCTGTAAGTCTAGAGTCTGTGTAGTTTCTACTGGGTGTGGCTTTGCTTAGAATTTGGAAGACTTAACTATGAAGATTTCTATGTACAGAATACTTCTTCCTTTATACCTTCTTACATTCTGTTCTTTGCTGTTAGAACTCTTTGTTTTTCTTAAGAAAATTTTAAAATTTATTTTACATACCAACCACAGATCCCCCTTTCTTCCCTCCTTCCCCTCCCCCTTCAGACTCCTCCCCATCTACCTCCAAACCCTCTTCCAAGAAGGTAAGGCCTTCCATGGGGTGTCAGAAAAACCTGGTACATTCAGCTGAAGCAGTTCCAAGCTGTTCCCTGCTCCATCAAGGCTGTACAATATGTTCCTCCATAGGTAATGGACTTCAAAAGCCAGCTCATGCACCAGAACTAGGGATAGATATTGATCCCACTTCCAGGCACCCCTTAAACAAACCAAGCTACACAAACGACTCTCTTCCTTATGCAGAGAGCCCACTGCACGCTTTACAGCTAAACAGTCTAAAGTTCGTGAGTACCTACTAGCTTGGTTCAGCTGTCTCTGTAGATTTCCCCATCAAGAGCTTGACTGTTTCCCCCTTGCTCATATAATTCCTCTTCCCTCTCTTTGACTAGACTCCTAAAGCTTGGCTTGGTGCTTGTCTGTGGATCTATTTATCTGCTTCCATCAGTTATTGGATGAGGCTCTATGATGACAGTTAGGGTATTTACTAATATGATTACTGGGGCAAGTCAGTTCAAGAACACACTCCACTATTGTTGGTAGTCTAAGCTGGGGTCATCCTTGTGGGCTCTTGTCAACTTCCCTAGCATCAAGTTTCTCCCTAACTCCACGATGTCTCCTTTTATCAAGAGATCTCTTTCATTGCTCTCCCACTAGGTCCTTGTTCTAGTTTGACCATCCTGTTCCCTTATGTTCTCATCCCCCATCCCCTCCTCTCAATTGTAGTCCCCCGAAAGTTTACCCAGGAGATCTATTTGCCCTTCAAGAAAATATTATCCTGAGTGAGGTAAACCAGACTCAGAAAGACAAACCTGTAAGTTCTCACTCATAATTAGATACTACTTGTAAGGCATGACCAGATGTAAAGGATGACCAGACTATAACCCACAGCTCCAGAGAAGTTAGCTAGCTAGGAGGATCCTAAGAGGGATGCATGGACCCCCATAATAACTCTTAGTTTCTGTTTTCCAGTTGACCACTCTGGTATTCCTTTCAGTCATGGTCTTATTGGCTTGTATCTACTTGTAGCCCAAATTCTAGTTGTATTAAAAGAAACTCAGAGACAGATATCAGGGAAAGGCTGAAATATCCAAGAGATAAACGCCACAGTCAAATCTCACCCAGCTTTCTTCCAGCTTCCTCAGCCTGCTCCTGGTTGCTCCTAATGCCTCATCTGTCTTCCTATGCCTGTCTTAAATATCTTCTTTGCCCAGATGTATCCCATCCAGGTTAAGATTAAAGGTGTGAGCTACTACTATTTGGTAGTCAGCCTTGAACTCAAAGAAACGCAGAAAGATCTCTGTCTCTGGAGTTAGGGGATAAAAGGTATAGGTCATCACTACTGGTCTTTGCCTGTGCTGGAATTAAAGGTATGTGCCATCACCACCTGGCTGTTTGACCTTGAACTCACAGAGATCCTTTGGATCCCCATGCTGAAAAAGTGTGAGTTACCACTGCTCTGCTATCTCTTGAAATTCTTGAGATGCAGAAAGATCTCTGCCTCCCAAGTGATGGGACTAATGGTGTGTATTACTTCTGCCTAGTTTGACTGTGGGTTGATGTCTTGATATTCCAGGTTTCATTAAATATATAACATATCACCATGTCTACACATTAAGTATTTCCTAGAAAAGTTTTGTAGTTTGACTCTTGATACAAACTATCTCCTCAAAGGAGCTCTGTCACTTTTTTTTCTAGAATATTATTGCATTTTGGATAATCCCATAAAAGAGAGACCACTTTAAGGTTCAGGTCAAGTTGTTTTATTAGTCTAGTAGTATTTGCTCATTTGAAAAATATTTGCTCTTATGGATTCATGTCATCATATTTTTTCAAAGTTCTCAAGTAAAGCTGAATTTAACCTGAATCAAAGCAATGGCAAGACTATTATCAGTAAACAAACATTCAATTAGTTAAATTTTTATTAAAAAAAAGAACTTCAAAGTGACCTCCAACTAATAGAAAGCATAGGTTGATTATTTGTGTGCTGGAATTTCATTTGTGAACAACAATAATAAAAAATAACTCAGCTCTAAGATATATAAAGAACTAAAGAATCTAGAGCCCCAAACCATGAATAACCCAATCAAAAAATGGGGTTCAGATCTAAAAAGGGAATTCTCAGCAAAAGAATTATGAATATCTGAAAGGCACTTGAAAAAGTGCTCTTCATCTTTAGCCATCAGAGAAATGCAAATCAACACAACTTTGAGATGCCACCTGTTAGATTGACTAAGATAAAAGACACAGAGGACAGCCTATGCTGGAGAGGATGTAGAACAAGGGGAACACTCCTCCATTGTTGGTGGGAGTGTAGGCTTGTTCAGACACTTTGGAATGCAGTATGGTGGTTTCTCAGAAAATTGAGAATCAATCTCCCCTAGGACCCAGCAATACCACTTCTGGGTGTATACCCTAAAGATGCACAGTTGCACTCCAAAGGCATTAGCTCAACTGTGTTCATAACAGCATTATTTGTAATAGCAAGAACCTGGAAAAAAACCTAGATGTCCCTCAAATGAAGAATGGATTAACAAACTGTGGTACATCTACTCAGCAGTAAGGAAAAATGATATCCTAAAATTTGCAGGCAAATGGATGGATTTGGAGAATATCCTTCTGAGTGAGGTATCACAAACCCAGAAAGATAAGCAGTGGATATACTCACTCATTAGTGGATTCTAAACAAACAAACAAACAAACAAGAAAAAAGCAAAGCATGCTCAAGCTGCAAACCACAATCACTGAACAGCTTAGGATCAGAAACATCTTGGACTGACTCCTTGGATCCCATTCCCCCTAGAGGAACACCTGACTCAGTCTTGAGGTTTCGGGGGGAAAACTGGATCTGCCAAGAGTGGAGACTGAACTAAGCTATATTGGGACAGTGGGACCTTGGGACCACCTGCCGCCTGCCGGGGGGGGGGGAATGGGGAGTTGTGGAGAAGAGAGAATGACCTGATGTGTTTTATTTAATAAAACTTAAAAAAAATAACTCAATGTTGTTTTCCAAGGCAAAAGTAACCCACCTATGATCAGTTTCAGACCTGATTTTATATATGGTTAAAGTGTTCCTGCCAGGTGATTAAAAGTGTTCCTGCCTTTTATATTTCTTGGTTGTGATCCTATGTAAAAAGGGGAAATATCTTAATAAAAACAGAGAAGAAATTCCCTCAAAATAAAAACCCAGTGCATTTGATAAAAACAAAACAAAACAAAACAAAAAAACAGCAACAACAAAAAAAAACTCTTCTTGTTTCATATTTCTTTCTTTCTTTTTTTTTTTTTTTTTTTTTTTGGTCGTGTGTTCAACAGAGCTCTTTACAACTGCTAGAAAATGTGGTAGCCAATGTTTCTAAGCTTTTGTCTTATACTTTTACATGATAGCTGGACATTCTTCACTCTTATTAGCCAGGTTATGTGTTTCTATGAGATCAGAGGGATGATGTTCTAACCTCATCAAACCCATCTAAATTTGAAATGGTGTGTGTGGGTGGTTTGCTTCGTAAAGACAATTCAATCTGTTATTAGTAGAAGAGATAACAATGAAATAAGTTTCAGTAGTAAACACAAAGTTTCATTATAAGGAAATAGTTTAATCTAGTTGTCGGTCTGACATGTTGGGGCTGACATATCGCCCTGATTGTTTGCCCAGTTTTGTTATCCTCAAGCTTTAGTTTTAAATAGGGCCTTCCTATTTGTTGTATACAACAGACATAATTCATATAAAAAGGTAAATAAGAGAAAGATAGTATCTTTAACAAATGGTGTTGGCATACCTGGATGGTTGTGTGTATAAAAATGCAAATAGACCCTGCACAAAACTTAAATCCAAGTGGATCAAAGGCCTCAAAACAACCCAGACAAACTGAATTTGATAGAAAAGAAAGTGGGAAATACCCTCCAATGAATTGGCACAGGTGACCACTTCCTAA
Source organism: Sigmodon hispidus (assembly GCA_004025045.1). Classification (NCBI taxonomy): domain Eukaryota; kingdom Metazoa; phylum Chordata; class Mammalia; order Rodentia; family Cricetidae; genus Sigmodon; species Sigmodon hispidus. The sequence continues at coordinate 50,163 of PVIH01009393.1, read as the reverse complement.
ATATAACACCAGTGGCACAAATACTAAGAACAACAATCAATATGTGGCACCTCCTGAAACTGAGAAGTTTCTGTAAAGCCAGGGACACTGTCAATAGGACAAAATGCCAGCCTACATAATGAGAAAAGATATTTTACCAACCCTACAAGTGATAGAGGAGTGATCTTTAAAATATATAAAAAATTCAAGAAACTAGAGCCAGAAACCTTGAATAACCCAATCAAAAAATGGGGTACAGAACTAAAAATGGAATTCTCAGCGGAAGAATTACAAATGACTGGAAGGCACTTGAAAAAGTGCTCAACATCTTTAGCCATCAGAGATATGCAAATCTAAACAACTGTGAGATACCACCTTACACCTGTCAGAATGGCTAAGATTAAATATACAGATGACAGCCTATGCTGGAGAGGATGTAGAGCAAGGGGAACACTCCTCCATTGGTGGTGGGAGTGTCAGCTTGTTCAGACACTCTGGAATGCAGTATGATGGTTTCTCAGAAAACTAGGAATCAATCTCCCCAAGGATCCAGCAATACCACTTCTGGGTGTATACCCTAAAGATGCACAGTCACACTCCAAAGGCGTTAGCTCAACTATGTTCATAGCAGCGTTATTTGTAATAGCAAGAACATGGAAACAACCTAGATGTTCCTCAACTGAAGAATGGATTAACAAACTGTGGTACATCTATACAATAGAGTACTACTCAGCAGTAAGAAAACTGATATTCTAAAATTTTCTAGCAAATGGATGAATTTGGCGAATATCCTCCTGAGCAAGGTATCACAAATCCAGAAAGACAAACAGGGGATATACTCACTCATTAGTGGACTTCAAAAAAATTAAAGCACACCCAAGCTGCAAACCACAACCATTGAACAGGTTGTGATCTGAAAATTATATTTAATATAGTCTTCTGCTGTTCATTTGATCTCAACACTATTCATTCTACACAATGGCACTGTTACATATTTCTTTTTTTTCTTCTCACTCTATTTCATGTTAATTTTTTTTTAGAAAATATAGTCCTTTTTCATGGAAAAACAAAAAGGTAAATATTTTGACCTCATCTCACGTGCCTCAAGTATATTTGTTGTACCCTGGATTTTTGTTGTTGTTGTTTTGCCTTTTCACAGTCAATATGGAAGGCTAGCTTCCCTTTCTAGTATAGATTATGAGTTCTGAGAGATCAACAAAGGAACTGTGTATCACTCTGAAAATTTAGAACTTAGATTTTGCTTTAATATATAGAGATTTCTATATCCAGAGGATCTGTTGATAAATACAAAAAGGACTGGAAGATAATCTTCTATTTGTAATGCCTTGAAGAGTAGAACTAAGTTTTACCAGAAATCTCCTTTTTTTTACACTTTCCATTATATTTGTAGGTCCCCACATAATGATGAACAGGAAATTCATTTCATAATATGGGACAGCAAACTGAACTACTGAATTAGAAAGAGGCTTAGTTCTAGTAGGTAAAATAAGAAAAAAATACATTTTGTATTATATGAACCACTGAAGATATTTCTTCAATAGAAGGATTCAAAGTAATGGTGAATAAAGCTGATGGCCCACAGCTGCCAAGAAAATCCCTTGGCCTTGGAGTATGTAATGCTAACTACTCCCTTGGGCTTTCTGGACAGTTACCAGGGAAAGAAATGCAGACGGAGGAAGGAAAATCATTACTAATGTTTTCACCCTTATTTAGTACAGATTGAGTATATTATGATACAACTGTCAATGCATCATGAAGACAGAATTATTGACAATTTTCAGCAGTAGCTGAAGCATGTACAGGATGTTTCACATGGCTCCTTGGCGGAACAATTTGCAAATAGTATAAACTAGATGTAGGAAGAGGAAGAAAGGTTAGAATATGAGATTATCATCATATGAATTTTCCCAGCCTGTTCAAGCTCTTGTTAATTGTATTCAGTTCTTGTCACTGTTAGTAAAAGTGGTGGTAACTGAAATTATGAATTTGAGGCCTTTCAGCTTTCTCATTTGTTTTCAGAGTTTGATTGACACAACTGGGTTTGCATTTTAAACAGCTTTTTGGCATCCTTCCACCCCTAATAAAATGCAGATAACTCCCTGATAGAGTGCCAGAGATAATGCATTATTATTGAGTTTCCTTATATGTGTTTGTATTATCTACTTAAAAGAATTCTATTTTCTTTCTGCAATCTATTCTAACTTGGACCTGAATATCTTAACTGAGACAGGTAGTTTTAAAACAAAAGAATAAACTGGCCATGGACTAAATAAGGTGTTTGCTTCCTTTTCCACTCCTGTAAGACAACTCCTTCTTCAGTATGTGTTAAGAATAGGTGATAACCTGTAGCTTTTAATCTTCAGGGATATCTGTAATACCTTCAAGTTATTTATGTGGGCATTTGAAGTTAGTATAGTCATGGGAAGATACCTTGAAGGAAGTTTTAATTAATATACTTCCCCTTAGGAGAAGATCTACTGGGAATATTCCAGTGGACCCTGTGGAGTGTTTACAATGTCTGCACAATAGATGCCTCATCCTATAAACCATAGAACACTTTACTGTCCTCTTACCTTAGAAGTTTATTTGAAACAAAGCCTTTATTTCCTCTCCCACTCTGTCCCTCCTCCAACTTGGCCATTCTCTTCCCTCCTGTTCTCTTTCCATCTCCCCTTACCCCTCCCTCATTCTCCCAATTTACTTGGGAGTTTTTTTCTCTCTTATTTCCTTCCCAGGGTGATTCAGGGATGTCTCTCTTAGGGTCCTCCAAATTAGCTAGCTTCCCTTGGGTTGTAGATTGCAGCCTGGTCATCCTTTGCTTTACCTCTAATATCCATCTATGAGTGAGTACATACTATGTTTGTCTTTCTGGGTCTGGGTTTCCTCACACAGGATATTATTTTCTAGTTTCATCCAATTGCCTGAAAATTTAAAGATGTCATGTATTTTATTTTTTACTGCTGAGTAGTACTTCATTGTATATCATATTTTTAAATCCATTCTTCAGTTGAGGGGCACCTTGGTTGTTTACAGGTTCTGGCTATTAATAATGTGCAGAGAATTAGTCTTTGCAAAAAATGAGCTCTCTAATTGATTATCTAGTACAAATGATCAGCCCTAAAAATATAAATTTACTCAGCAGTTGCATTTGTATAGTTATTGATACTCATATGTATATGTGTGATAATAATTAAAAGAAAGAGATAATGAATTTAAGGGGGAGTGAGGATAGAAAGGTGAGAACTGGCATGCATTATAGGAAGGAAAAGAAAAGATGTAAATGATATAGTTGTATTCTAGCTAAAATATAAACATTAAAACTATACTTAAAATATAAATATTTTGAAAAGAATTATCATGATAGAAACAAATCATGAAAAGAAAAAATAGCGAAATATGGTGTTTGGGAAAACATTGAATGACCTTAGATAAATACATTTATCTCTACCTTGAATAATTAAGTTAATCAGAAGTATCCTACATAGCAGAGGAAGGAGTATTGCTAGAGTTTCCCATTTACTCCATGCCAGAAATAGCAGGAAAACTCTCATATTGTTCACATGAGCAGCTACATTGACTTCTACCACTATGCAGGTGAGTATTTGATAGAGGATGGGAATTCAGTGTTGCAGTCCACACTAATTTGATTTTCATTGAACAGTTAGGCAGACTACAATATAATACAATTAAAGCAGTATCTAACCTGCTTTCTTTTCTGACTAGGTGATTTGTTTTAAAAACACATATAATACTTTTTGTATGCCAGGCACTCATTTAAATATTTCATAAATGTGAACTCATTCAATCTTCATGTCAATCCCAGCATGTAGTTACTAATTATAGCTTAATTTATGGATAAAAAATGTGAGGTGAAGAGTTATTAAATAACATTCCAGAGGTAACACCAGTAAGAAATAGAAGGATAGAATTTAAAACCCACGCAGTTTTACTTTGGAGCCTGCTTGCCTAACTTTCATATTTCTCTACCTCTTGGGCTTTCTTCATTTCACCGTCTATACTTATCTCTCTTCCAAAGCCAAGCCCTAAACTTCCCTAGGTAGTCTCTGGCTTTTACAGTAATTTTCTCTGGTGTATTCTGGATGTGCACAATGTAAGATATGAGGAAGAGGATGACTAATCATAAATATCTCTAATTGGTCATAGTTCTTTCACTTTGAAAATTTAGTTCTTCAGCCTGTACTCACACATGTTCATTTTGATCAAACTTTGTACCACAGATAGTCGATCAATTGCTTTTCCCATAGTAGAATTTAAAGTCAGAGAAAATTGGGGAGATAAGGCTTAGTTTTTAGCAAGTTAGTTACTTTCCTCATTGCTGTGTCAAATCATTCCAACATAATTGACTGAAGAATTTTGAAAAATGCAGAATCCTTGGACACACTACTGGAGAATTTGTTCAGTGGTATGCTGGTAATGGTCTGTGATGACTACCTTTCAAAGAAAAGCAGAAAATCATGAAATAAAATTATGTCTATCACTGATCATTTCTATAGTGAAAATAATTTTACCATGGCTTATTCAATGGTACATATATGGAGGCAGAGAACTCAGCATTGTGAAAAATGTGCACCTTTAGACACTTTGAGACTAATAGAGGCTGCCAGAATCCTGCTGAATGGCTGAATATGGGGGTGGAAATAGCAAATTGGCAGTGATATAGAAAGAGACAGGTCACCAAATGCCTCTGTAGTGTTTAAAGTCATCTCTCACTTAAAAGTTATATTTTTGTATGCAATCATGCAATATTTTGTCTGAATTATTTCACTTAGCAAAATCTCTCTCTCTTTATATATATATATAATTTTATCTCATCAATATGTGACTAGCTAGATTTTGTCTCAAAAGAAGATTTTAAAACAGTTTACTAAAACCAGTCCCCATATCCACTATTCCTTCACTAACTTTCTAATAAAGAAAAAGCACTAGACACTCAAAGCCTCCCATGGGTGAGTGAAGCTTGGCATTTATAACAAAAGGTATCCCCTCCAGAAAAGAATTCAACATCATTAATTTTCATTTAGCCAACTAATTGTCTTGTCTACTCCTATTCAATCTCTCTAGGGATGATATTTTATTATGTACCTCTTGTTGGAGATGCTAAGCTGTTTGGTTCCACTCAATAAATATTTACTGAACATCTATTATATGTTAGACACTGTGCCAAGTATGAAGACTAAAAACCCAATGATTACAATAGTTACAATTTATTGACTGTGTGCCAGGCACTAAGGTGCATTATGTCTTAAATTCTCACAGCATCCCTAAGAATTGTGCCATTTCACAACTAATGAGACTGATGCTCAGATATGTTAAGTAATATGCTCATAGTAATGTGGTAAAAGTAGAAATTTCACATAGTTTTCTGTAACTGCAACACAAATACACACACACACACACACATATATCCCTCATTATCTAGCCATATTTTACTGTTTACATGGGGTTAGTCAATGATTAATACATGAAGATAAAAAGTGTAGAAAAATGTGAACAGTTAAAAACTTATTAGGACTTGAAGTCCAAGTAAATGATATTGGGGCTGGTTCTGGTATGAAAATTTGGGTGGATCAATGAAAACCAAGAAGCAGGAATAGGGCTGTAGAGGTCTGTCACTTTTTTTGAATTCAGAAGACATGGATTATATTTTATAAACAGATTTCTTTTATTCTAAGTCCTTATCTTTGGTTATGTACCTGGTAACAGAGCTAGGGCTAATATAGAAGGGTCACAATGGATATATTTTGAGCATGTGATAAACAGATAATTAAGCAACTATCTAACTTTAATCCAGTCCAGATTCATCGTTTATTTTTTCATTGGTAGTTGAATTGAATCTATATTTCAGAGTGTGATGTTTCCATGATGGTGAGAGTTCAGAAGAAGCCCAAATACCATTGTTATGTCCCAGAGTCAGTGAATTTGGGTCTAAACAGTAGAAGCTCCTCGAAAAATGGACAGTCTTCTACTCTCAAAATAGGTTCATGGAACCCTTGGGTATGTTGCAGGAAGTCAATCTGCAATCTACTAGAGAAATAGTACTTGTTGGTAGACTTCTCGGTTGCTTTAATTTAAATTACAGAACATCAATTTCATTTACTGGAAATTTTATTGACAATTCTATTGATCTATTGCTTGTGACTTTCAAGTTACATAAAATGCTCATTTATGGCATTGGGTAATTTATTGAAACTTTTTTGAAGTATGGCATTTGTTTTCACCTAATAAGGTTAATAGTTAACTTGCTATAGTTTGGTTCTTTGGTTTCTCTTAGATACTTTTATGTAAAAGGCTTAGTCCCTAAGATAGCACTATGGTAGGGAAGAGAATCTTTCAGAGGTGGTGCCTAGAAGGCATAAGCTATTAGTTTTCTCCCAGGATTAGTTACTCTTACAAAGAAAAGCATTTAACTGAAGTGGCAGCTTCTGGTTTTAGAGGTTAGTTCATTATCATCGTGGTGGGGAGCATGTCGGCTTGAAGTATGGTGATGTGCAGACAGACATGGTGCTAGAGAATTCTACATATTTGATCCATAGGAAACAAGAAAGTGTACTGAACACTGAGTGTGAGTTGAACATATATGAGACCTTAAAGCCTTCCCCGACAGTGACAAACTTCCTCTACCAAGGCCACACCTACTTCAACAAGGCCATACCTCCTAATAGTGCCATTCTGTTTTCAGGAGCATTTTCTTTCAAACCACCACACTCCCCTTCCTTTTCTCCCTACCCTTTGATCTCTTGTCATAAAGAGAGCAGCTTTGCATGAATATGTACTCAGACTATGATGCATTACAGCCTCAAAATAATGAAACCAATGTGTCAATGCACTTCAATGTCTAAAACAATTATTTAAATAAACTCATTTTCATAAGTTTGTTACCTCATACATTTGCTACATAGATATAAAGCTAATATGCTCTCTTTGCAGATATGGAACTAGTACTAAGTATATATAGAAGTCATCAGAATAATGCCTTATCACAAAATAAATAAGTAACAAGAGCCAATCCCCTTGTACTCAATGCTTTGACATTATTTTTCAAGATAAAGTGATTACTTATTTGCTTTAAGGTGAAAATCTTTCTGTACTCAATAGGAAATGGTTGCCATGGAAATCAATATGCTCTCTCTTCTGAAGCTTAAAGTCATACAATTATTTTATATATTTTTTTGTGTTCCTGTTTAACACAGAGAAATATAGAGACATTGGAAACAAAGCAATATATCTGAAAATGATAGCTTGTGCTCTTATGACATAATGGGATATTCCTGGCAACTAGATTGAACGCTTCCGCTGTGATGGCATTATCATCAACACCATATTCCTGGGGTCTGACAGTCCCTGAGTTTTAGCTTAAATATTAAAATGCTACCACCATATTTTTGGTCTGCTTTATAACTATTGGTCAATGTAACAAATGCTGATTTTTTTTTACAGGATGCGCATAGGCCAAGTATCCTTAAATTATACATACCCATCTTATATTTACCACCCTTTCCCTCCATCTTTGTTGGAGCAAATGAGTGGCTGGCAAGAGGCCAAATTAATGGGTACTTTTTATTTTGTACTAAAAATAATCAGATTCTCAAGCCTTACTTCTAGCAGGTGGATCAACAATATTCCCTCCAGTAAAGTAAAAGCCTGAATGACTTGATTTATTACTTTCAAACAATTTCATTATGATTGATTGGTAGTTAATGGAGCAAAAAAAGGGACAAAGTGCACAGTCAAACATTTATGATTCTGGGCTAGTGAGTGCCTATATTCAGTTAGCTTTCAGGTTTGGATAGTATTTTTAAAGTGGGAAGGAGTTTCTTAAAAATGTTTTATATTTTTACTCTTAGAGCTTACAATTCAGACTTTCCCATTTTCAGAATGTATGTACGTTTCCCTTTCATTTTCTGTCTCAGACTGCTTCTGGGAAGAAAATGGAAAAACACAACCAACCCCCACTCAGGAGTCTTTTGTCACAGATTATATCAAACTTGCATGAATAAATACTTTATTTTTGCTTAAGAGTCATATGTTATCCTGTATCACCAACTGATGCCATTGAACTCAGTCAAGTACACATGGAAAAATAGTCACCATAGTCCAGAATACAGCTTCTGCCATATCAAGTGGCATGACAGTAAATGTGTGTCCAACTTGAGCCTGCAGTCAACTCAACAAGGTAGTGGACTACATTGCCTCAACCTGACCTGCTATGCTGCCTCTTAGTCTAAGGATTCTGTAGCACTTCATAATGACTATATTCTTTTAGTTTGTACCCCAAACAAACCTCTCTCATTGACTTAACCAACAGAATTATTTTTTAATAGGCAATATGAAAAAGTATTGTCTGTGTGACAGTTCAAATACACACAATGTATTGGAATTAACTCTCAAATATCAACATTTCTTCTCAAATTACTAGATAATATTATTTTAGTTAGTGTCTGTGACTTAAGCAAAAATGTTACTGCAAGTTCTGCTATTCAGTAAATGAAAACTGCTATTGCATAGGCAAGGCCCTCCAGAAACTTTGATCTGTCACATTACCCAGAAGGTCAACAAACTGGCTTTACTGGTGCATCAAGAAATGAGCCATTCCTAAGATAAGGATTCTGACTTTGATCCTGTTCTGTCCTTGACTGTTTAAATATGGAAAGTATTACCACATGCATATAGGAAAATATCAATTCCAAGAGGCTACTTAGAACCAAGCTGACGAACTAATTCATTTTCAATCTGCGAATATAGAAATAGTTCCCTATAAGTATTCACATAGAGTCATGTAGCCCAGACTTTACCAAATCTTCTGGACAACCTAGAAAACTGTTGCTTTAGAGACAAAATGGAAATAAATGAAAATAAGAAGTGAAACAATGGTGAATACAAAGTTATCCATGGAAAACAGAGAATCTCATTAGGCTCAGATCCTTAGTGGGACCTTTTATTTTTTTTTCCTTCTTTATTTTGTATTTATCAAGAAAAAAACAGTAAAAAGAATTTAAAATGCGGAAGAGTTAACAATAACTATATAGAGGATAAGAATCATAAGCATGGCTTATCAAGGGTGGAAATACAAATAAGATTGCTACACATATATTTTCTTTGTGTTCAGCTTTCCCTCTGAATTTTTTTTTCCATCCCTGTATATCCTTATTCAAGGTCTCTTCCCCCTCCCAACACATCTGGTCATTTTTCTTCTCTGCAACTCCCC